>SNQJ01S0004238.1:108532-196718 GCA_010110895.2 Picea sitchensis
ATGGGGATAGGGATTTACACACCTTCCATCCACATATTTTAGGGAAGAAAAAGGTATCTCACAAGGTTTTCTTATGGGGAGAGGGGTATTTCATGAGGGTTTTCTTATGAGGAGAGGGGTATTTTATGAGGTTTCCCTTTATATTTATATTTATATAATTTGATTTTATGTTAATTTTGATTTTTTTATTTAATTTTTTTTCATTTGGACTAAATTTAAATAAAATAAAATAAAAAGTTTTGAAAGTTAATACAGAATCAACAAAAAAAAAAACAAGTACTAAAAGTTAATAGAGAATCTATACATATATTAAAAAAAAAAAAAAATGGTGGGATCCCCTCTTCTTCTTAGAAATATCTAAGTGAAAAGCAACTCAACCACCAATCATAATCATAATAATAGATAATAAACTCAATAATCACAATCATAATAATAGCTAATAAACCCAATAAAAACATCATCAAAAACCTCACAACAAATTCAAGCCAATTAAACACACTAAACTTTTCTTTTACATACAAAATAATTTAATATTTTATTTAAATTAATTCATTAAAATGAATTTTATATATTCACTTTAATTTATAATTAATTGCATTAATTTAAATTATTCAAATAAATTATATTTTAAATAAATTAAAATGATTTATAGTTAATTGTAATTATAAATGAGATGATGGGTAGTCATTTCTTATTGGACTTTATTCCACCGCATTTGACACCGAACAATTAAAAAAAGGTGTGTTTATGTGTTATCGTAGTTGTAGTTGAGACCCATAATACATTTATTTTGGACGTGAATGTAGGTACAATTGCGACACTATTAAGAAAAAACAACAATAAATGTTATTTTAAACCTTACGTCAAATATTTTATTAAGAAAAAACAACAATCAATGTTATTTTAAACCTCAAATCAAATATTTTATTTAAACATTTTAGCACAATAAATAAGTCTTAGTCATAGTCATGAATGTTTATTGTGAATTATTTTTGGTCAAATGCATGTGAAATTTCTATTTCCATACATTTCGATTCATCACATCAACCATAATCAAACATTCAACTAAAAGAAACACCAAAATTTACATAGAGAAAAACTAACCAACCAAAACAAACAAACAAAATTTAACTACCAAATATAAATGTGTAGCAAAAACAACAAACATATGGTTGCATTTATGGAATTTTTTGAGGTCGTAATTATAAACGAATAAAAGAAATTGTTTAATTATTAAGTTTTTATTAAAATTAAAAATAAAAAATAAAATATTATATATATATATATATATATATATATATATATATATATATATATATATAATTTGAATTATTATAATTTTGTTGATAATAATAAAAATATATTTAAAATTTATATTTTATTTCAAAATATTATTAATAATATGAAAATATAGAAAATGAAAGTCAATAGCAATGGTTAATTATATTATATTTTATTTTATATTATATTTATATATTGTAAATTTGGTTAGGATAATTAGATTTAGAGTTTTTAGTTTTGTAAGGTGGTTGGGGTTGGTGTGCCTAAATTTAAGACACTCATACAAATCGAGCCATGTTAAGGGTTGGTGTGCCCAAACCTAAAAAACTCATACAAATCCAACCATATTAAGAGTTGATGTATCCAAATTTAAAACGCTCATACTCTATAACATGGATCTACATTAACAAAATTAAATAGAAATTTAAACTAATAACTTTCACACAAAAAAAATACCTTAACAATACACTAATCCATAATATCAATTAACACATCATTTTATTTTTATTAAAATTATCAATTTTTTATATCTCTAATTTATTTAAATTGATCACTAATCTTTAAATATTAACTATTATTATAATTCAATTTAACTATTTTATAATCATCTATTATTATAATTGAATTTAACTATTTATCATCATAAATGGGTGAAAATTCATTTCAATGAATAGAGAATACATCGAAAGGCCCTTTTCATATGACTAAGACAATAAAAATTTGAATGATCATATTACCTACCATATATTCCTTATTTTAGCATTATTCGTTCCTTATTTTAGCATTATTCGTTAATCCATGTCCTTAGAAAGGTACATTCATGTGTATTATTTATCTACAAATCCTCTTGCTGGTCTTAATGGAGATAGCTTGGGAATAATGTTTAAATAATATATCAAAAAGTGTGTAATCCTTACATTTTTATATTTCACCATCACTAGTCATGAAAAACGGTTGGTTAGGATAGGAGTAGTTCAAATTCTTATAAATAGAACTCAATGTACTTTCGTTGATATAAGAGTGTTGCTGCTTAATGATTAGATGCTAAATTTGAAGGACCTAAAGAGTGGACTATTCCAAGTTGGAATTACTAATATGGAGTATTGTACCCATTTGGGGGTTCATTTTATATGGATAAAGCTTTAATAAGAGCCACATTGTACTCAGCTTAGTAAAATAAAATAAGGTGTTCCATAGATAAGATTATAAAACAAAAAGTTCATCATATTGCTTTGAAATCATACTATAATTATTATAAATAATATTATATATCAATTTCAATAAGGTGTCCATTTTGAAGGTGAAATGGTGAAAGTTGCAAGTTTAAAAAAAAAAAAAAAAAAATTATGAATAGTGTATTAATTTATTGAAATTCAAATTTTATAGATAGTGTATTATTCAATTGTTATAAAAGATATTATTTCAATTTAAAAATTTATAGCAAATAAAATGTATATTTTACAATGTCAAGGATAAGATTTAGGATAAAGAGAGAATATAAACTTGATTATTAGAAGTTAAACATTTTTTATACATAGTTGGAAGATGAGACATTCTAATTGATTATGACATATATAAGGAGTTGAATTTGAATTAGACAATTTTGTCTTTATGGAGATTCTCGTAACAAAGAGGAAACCTCCTCCTCCGAGGTCATAAATGTTTTTCTCTTTGGAGAGGATAGAAAGCGTCAACCATTGAATCCTTTTTATTTTAAAGATGTGGTCCATTAAAGATACTAAAACCACAATTAGACATTTTTATTTGTGGAAATAATCATGTACACCCCCCACTTAGATATACATCCACATATGGTTAATGAGTTCATCAACAACTAAAAATAAAGTACAATAATCTATAGATTCACAAAGCTTTGTCCATCATATATAGGGCTCAAGAATTGTATCAATTCTAATTGGACTTCAAAGTGCACGATTAGATTTTATTCTAGAGGTTTATTTATTATAAAAATTGATGAACCTAAAAGTTGTGAAAAGGCCTTGCAAGAGGAACCATGGTTTTGTGGTAGCATTGGCCTCTTATCCAAGCCACGATTTTTGGAATCTAACTCGAATTCAATGCCCATATCCTCAACCATAGATTTGATAAGAATGTCGAATCTTCCCCTCTTTTTTTTGGATTAGACAATCTTTTAAGAAACTAAAAATATCTTGTGAATGCCATAAAGATATACACTCACAAGGGGAGAAGGGTCTACTCACATGCACTAGAATTTGCATAGTAATTGACTTGACCAAAGTTCTAGTAGAATATATCAAATTAGACATTGGCCTTTAAGTAAATGAAGCAATTGGGTTTCGATAACATTGTATTTAAGTGTAGACTGTTTTCATAGTGATGCTACTTAAAATAACTTTGCCTAAAAGAAAATATTTCTCTAAAAAAAAAAGAAAAAATATAAAACCCAATGGATGGTAGGATCTTGTGAAGAATCACAAGTGAAAGGAAGAAAACGACTTTAATCTTGTAGTTCTAGTAAAATAAATTGTCACACCCTTTGAGAGGTTTCTTAATATTGAAAGGGACACAAATATGATGATGGAGACCCCTTGAATGTCCTTTCAAGAGGATCAAGAGGCATCAAGAATCAAACAATCCATAACAAAAAACATAAATAGTCCTTATGATCAATCTATAAGAAAGGAAGTAAGTGTTTCTAGGACCTAGTCATTGTCTTCAAAACGTTTAGAAAAATAGAAAGATATCAAAAAAAGAAAGGGGAAGAAATGAAAACTCATGAACACACAAGATCCACAATAAATAGACTCAAAAGTATGTTTCACAGCTTTTAGAAATTGTAAGCCATCCAAGTTAGAAAATGATCTTAGATGAGTAAACTATGTAATTTTAAGAATCTATACTATGAAAATGGTTAAATTTTGAAAATCCATTCTAACCCTAGATTTGAGGTGGTAGGGGTCAAAATTAAACATCAAACCTGAAAAAGGTGACTAAAAATTTCACATGTGAATAAAAAAAATCATGAAATGATATTAATTTAGGTTTTTTTATTTACCAAAAAAATAATATTATAACAACCCTTTGTTTGTTGTAAAATAAAATAATCACTTGGATATATACACACAAGAGTTAAAATAAGTAATAAAAGTAATAAAATAGAAACAAAAAATAGCTAATTAAAATGAACATGCATTACCCTAAATATTGAACACATGGGAGAATAACTCATACAAATTATACTATAGCATAACTAATTCTCCCTAGTACAACACATATAAAGAATCAATTTTCCCATGAAGAACCTAAAATCTCATCCAATCTCTCATTTGTTACAATTCATTTATACAAACTCTATGCATCTATGCTAATTGCATCACAATAAACTTTCTAAATTCCTTACAAAAAAGTTTCTAACTTACTAATAAATAAACAAATGATAACACTATTCATTACAAACATTCTTAAAATATATAACAATGCCTTTAATGATATTGTTATTGTTAACACTCACCTTTAATACATTATATTTGCAACATTATTTCCAATTCTTCCCTAAGCACAAAATGGAACATCCCAACATCCCTTGTAAATCAATGTTCTTGCAATATCCTTGTTATTTTTAACTATTCCCCTCAATACATTATATCTCTAACATTATTTCCAATTCTTCTCTAACTACAAAAATGAACATTCCAACTTCCCTTGCAAATCAATGTTCTTGCAATATCCACCATAACAATTTTTGAATATTTGAAAATAATATCTATAGAATGACCATGTTGAATACCCATCAACTCTCCTAAAAAAAATCTCATATAATTCTTATAACTCAATATCCCAACTCATATGTGTAAGTCCTCTAAATACTTGTAGAGTTGAACGAAACCATTTTCTAAATTAATAACAACATTTCTAATAATTGCATGTTGTTAATTTAAAGTCATACATATAAACCAAAAAGAAAACTCAACAATTTCAAAAAATTATCTCATACTCTTATTCTTCACTTCATACTGTACAAATCAATAAAAAAACATATTGACAATGTCCTCATATTCTTTCAACTATCCCAAAATCTAAACCCCCAAACACCCATATTCAAAACATAATGTGACTCTGACACCATATTGTAAAACAAATTAAAAGAAAAACATCAACAAAATACATTTTCACACAATACATTTTCCTTCTTTCTCTTAGTTAACTAATTCTTTCTAAACCATGACAAAGAATACATTTGTCTATTCAGGATTTCATTTCTCTTCCAATTTCTACATTTGCCTTGTTTCTATAACTTGTTTATAGTCCTACATGAAATACATTACGTTAAACATTCTCAATATCTTACAAAGAAATTTTCAAGTGCAATAATTGATAACTGATAAAGCTATTTATTACAAATATTTTGAAAACTGATAAAGCTATTTATTACAAATATTTTAAAAAATAACATCTTAAAAGGTAAATTTTAACTTTAACATTTACATGCTTTTAACACTACTCATAAATTAAGGAATAATGAGATAATGATTTACATAGGCTAGGTTGGAGATGTGATTCAAATTGATGAATGAAATTTGGAGGCTACCATGAATGCAAAATTAATTGAGCATGTGCGGGCCATGTAATGAGTTGTTATATATACTTTATGTTGTGCAATCATGTAGAGGCCCTCCTGTTTCAAATCTTCTAATAATGATAAAAGACTCTTTATGTTGTACCATCTTTAATAATTCAAATAGTATAAAAGTGTTTGTACCATCTTGAATAATTTAAATATTATAAGTAACTTACTATGCTAATTACGTAAATAGAAAATATCAGTGCCATACAAAAATGTACACGTGGTTCGTTTGATTAATTTAAGAAGGGGTACTCAAATTTTTTGAACAAAGTTAAAAGTTAAAATGAAATCATTCCATGTAGAATTTTACGGTGTGACATAACATGATATATATAATGTTGATTAAAAATAAAAATTAATATGGATAGGAAAATAAAAATATGATATTAAAATATAAATTGTTTAATTTATTTAAATAAAATATCGATATAAATACATAATTTTTTTAAGTAGTGAAAAACTTTAAAATATATATAAAATATGTTAGGATGGAATCTCATCTTTTGAAAACGGTGTATTCATTAAATATCTTAAATGAGATTTTTATAATTTAGTATTATGATATGATGAATAATTACATGGAGTATCTAATATTTAAGTTATTTATTATGAATAAATTAATTTAAATATAAATTATTTAAAAAAATAAAATAAAAATTTAAACATAAAATTCATTTAAAAAATAAAATAAAATAAAATAAATATAAATTTATTACAGACGAATCAATATATATATATATATATATACATATATATATATATATATATATATATAATTATTTAAATAAATTTAAAAAAAAAAAATTCTAAAACATAATATATGTTATCATGGATATGTTATTATGGAATTACATCTAATAATGTGTACTCACTAAATATTTTTAAATATTTTAAGCATGTTGTTTTAAATATTTTAAGTATGTTTGGGTTTTTCTAATTATTTATTATATGATTATTATTTATTAATTTTTTATTTTTATAAGTTTAAATATTTCAAAACATTTTTGGGGGGTTTTATGTATAATTTTATGAGATTCTTAACACAAAATAAGAACATTATTAATTTGCAAATTGTTTTTTAAGTTAGTTAAAGAAGACCAAAAATAAAGAAAAAAGTAGAAAGCTATAATCTTGGCAAGGCTTCCAAGACTAAAAATAGAAAAATAAGCAAAAAGCTATAATCTTGGCAAGGCTCCCTTTTTTTCATATAGCTCAAATTTATCCATCTCAACATCACACTCAACTTTTACTTCATATTCCTAATAAGGTTCTTGCATTTTATGGATTTTTTTTCTTAGTGTTTTGACATTATTATAAATGTAGTTTCAACCTCTTGTTATAACTTTTATTTTGTGAATAAACATTGATGACACAACTATCCTGAAATATATCTACCGCAATTCTAGCCATTGTACTTGTATAGTGTTTTTAATCATTGTTTCATCAATAGATATTGTGTTTCTTTTATGTGTTAATGCTATCTTTCATTTCACTCTCAACATAATACAAATCATGAACCCAATAAATAAGACTTCCTAATCTAAGATTGTCATTCACTAATGAACACTTTCTCATGCACTTGAATAGTCCACTTAAAGCATAAGGAAAAATAAGTGAGATTGAAACTAACAATTGTTGCTTTTATGACTTGCACCCAATGTTGCCTCTGTGACTTACACCCAATGGCTAGGATTTCTTGGAAAATTCACCTATCCTAGTACAAATTTAACTCAATCGCACTTAACCATGGAAATTTTCCCCCACATTCAACCTAATTAGTTTGCAACTCCATTTACAAAGGTTCATAAGGTGCAATACTTGACTTATAAACTTCAACATGAATGGTTCTTTATGAACCTTAGAAAATGGAGTAGTGAGATAATTCAACTTAACTATGGGGAAAACCACATGAATAAGTGTGCTTGATTCATAGTTGTAATAGGATGGTGACCTAGTTATCAACCACAAGTTTTAGAAGTGAGAATTGATGTTATGTGATTCATTTGCTAGTGAGCATCACTTGATGCAATGAATGTTAAGTGGATTTTTTACACTCATGAAAATTGTTTATTAGTAAAGGATAACCTTCTCCTGAAGTCCTTATCATTGTGTGCAAGTCTCAAATGTGGCAATTAACTCTATGCAATTCATTTCACTAGTGAGCATCACATAATGCAATGCGTGCTAAGTGCACTATTTAGATCATGAGAAATTGTTCATTGGTGAATGAAAACCATCTTGTGAAGTCATTGTCATAGTGTGCAAGTCTTAGAGGTGATGATTGATGTTATGCAATTCATTTCCCTAGTGAGCATCACTTGATGGAATGAGTGTTAAATGCATTGTTCAAGCTCATGAAAAAATTATCATTGGTGAGTGACACTCTATGCTATACAATTCAACTCACTAATAAGCATTACCCTATGTCATAAATATTAATTGGATTATGTGAATGATGCTCATGGAAAATGGGTCACAGTGAAAGGGAGCTTTTATAAGGGGAACTAAATTCACCTCATTTTTAAAATTAAAGTTTTTTTCTTGTGAGTTAAAGTTCTGCCTCATCGAATTTTTTGTTTGAAATTTTGATGATCTAGATCATCTTAGAATGAACCAATATCATCTAGGACAAAGTTTCATGGTCGAAGTTTTCATCAATCAATTAAAACTATGATTTCTGGAAAAATCCTTATCGAATTTGAGGGAATTTCCCCCAAAAAAGAGGGCACATTGAGTATACCTTATCCCACACCTAACAATTGAGATATTTTTGAGATATTTCGTGAAAGATATATCATAAAACTAAAATGTAATGATCCCCCTAGTGGTTATCGAAGTCTAGTTGAGAGGTATAAATGTAATGGGACCCTCAAGTGATTGCTTGCGGGTCATCTATAATAATCCTAAAGAATGTAGACAAAACTAGGGAGATATAACCACCAACTTGAAAAGAAAATAATAATAATAATAAAATCATATATCACAAAAGTTACAGAGTTCTTGAGATATTTCATCGATATTTCATGTAAGATGAGTAATACTAACCCAATGGAAGTATTTTTGAGATATTTCATTGGTTTTAGGAATCTTTGGTTGTAGCATCAAGTCCATTGGATGAATTGAATATGTTTAGGCATGGCGTGTAAAGAAAGCAAAGCAATGATAGAGAGATAATTATGCAGGAGACACTCACATTTATGGGGGACAGGGAAAAGAGGTTGCGGTGACAAACATTCAATAATTTGAAAGCAATTCTTAACAAACGCAAACACAAGAAACGCGACAAGAGGGGGATAAACCTTGGAAAAGTCGGCAAACCCCACCAAGCCCCGGGTGTTTCCAAACACACGCGAAGAAAAAGCCAATCTACATAGATATGTATTTTGTAGGTATTTAATAATTAATAATATTAAAACAAAAACGGGGATAATAAGGTATTTATACTTCAGCGCCGGCCATACGTTAATTAGCGAAAGCGGACATAACAGAAACGTTGACGGAATCGTCGTCCACTGAAACCGCAACCACAAAAGCAAACGTTGACGCCCTACGTTGGAGTCGAGGTGGGGCCGTGCAAGCTCAACGGAACGGGCAGCCGAAAGGAGATTAGAAGATGCCTTTCTTTTACTTACCGTGCTTTTGATTTCTTACCGTGATTAGGTTTAGCATAGTATCTTCCTTAAAAAGCGTTAGTGCAGAGAATCTTCGGGTCATTACGTAAAAGAAAGGGACCCGCCGGGAGGGCGGTGGTCGTACGATGACGTAGGCAGTGGCAAACGGAGTAACGGGGTGATGACGCCAAACGTATGTCACAGTGACGCCGCCGGCCTATACGGAAAATTATAGAAATAAAGATGAGGTAAGTGGGTCCCACGGAACTTGCTTGTAGAAGCGGCAATGAATGAAAGGGGCATGGGTATGGTGGTCCTCACTTCTGCAAAGACAGGCGGCCAGGGGAATATCCGCCGTTCGTTTAATTAAATAATTAATTAAGCCCCGTGATGATGTAAAAATGGCCGTAAATGGCTTAAAATTACTGCGGTGTCAGCTCGCATACCATTTTCAGTGTCCATGGCTTGATGAGCATCGAGGGGTTGGGCGTTGACACGTGTGAGGATATTAGTGCTAGCTGTCGAACGGAAGGCTCAGTCCCACCCGTGAAAGTGTATGACGTCATCTCGGAGACTGTTCGACGCCGCTAAAGATGGCCTGAGGGCGATAAATGTGGGGGCGGCTCTGGGGATACTGTACTGTGGATATAGTTAGGGCTAGTTATAGAGGGAATGTAGCTGTGGGGAGACTACCGAGAAAGCGCAGTGATGGGCAGTGCTATAGATGGAGGGAGGCGAAGAAGAGGACCATGTTGACAGAAGATTATTTTGGCAATCATGATGGGTTGATTAGATGGGGAAAGAAACGAGAGCCTGTTATTGGTAGACGAGGACGAAGGGTCAAAAGGGTTCTGTTAAAGTGGCTTCGGGTTTTCGGCTTTCGATGCTCCTCCTGTGGGAAAGGAGTAAGTTAATTGTGTGGAAACAGTTTTCTAAGCCCACAATTTTGGAGAAACTTTAAATATAGCAGAGTTTTATTACTGTGAAATTATGTTCTACTGGTTTTGTCTAACTTTGTAAATTTAGATTTTTGGAAAATAGAGCATAGTTCCAGATAAATTAAAAGTCTGACTTTCTAGATTCTCTAATTCCATAACCAAAGAAAAACTGGGTACAAGATTAGACAGTTCTGAGAAAGCATTTTGAAAGGAAAACTGATATTTATGCTTCAAGATTGATGGAGATTTTCTCATGGTAAGAAAAATATTTGTCGCATTGTAAGTGTGTAAGTGTTTGGATATCAGTTTCAGGTTTTTTTTGACTTGGTGATCCATTTTTATAATAAAAAAGTTTTAATATACCAAAACTCCGAGTTTTTTACCATTGAATATACAATCAGAAAGAAAGAAGAGCAAAGTTTGATACAAGAATAAACAGCTTAAAAACCATTTTCATAGAAAACTGATTTTTATACTTCGGAATTGATGGAGATTCTCATGTGGTGAGAAAAATGTTTGTCGGGTTGTAGGTGTTTGGTATCAGTGTTTGAGACTTGGTGGCCAAGGTGTATGGTTAATTTCTTATATATTTTAATTGCCATGGCGAAGGTCAAGGTATGTGGACATTTTCTAAATTTATTTCAATGCTTCGATGGGATGTTTGCGTGTTAGACTGGGCTGCATCTGAAAAGTTAGCGGTGTATTGTGGAGAGGAACTGAGGAAGGAAGGAAGCAGAAAGCCATCGCTACGGAATTGAATTATTGCTGATTACCGATGGTTAATGATGCGGATTCGCTGGTACATAAAGAGTGGGTACTGCCTTAGGTCCGGACTGGAAAACTGTAAGCAGTAAGCACCCCTCTACTACTAATCTGAATGGTTAATTTGGTGTTGATTGTCTCATTTGCTTGTGTGATTCTGTGATGCAGGTGCAAGGAGGCCGATCTGAGCTTAGTACATTTCTAAAATCCCAAGTAGTTTGAGTTCTCATGTCAGCAAGGCCGATTTCTGCTGCTGATTGGCAGATATACACAGCAGATGGGGTTGCTGTAGAGTTGCTGGAGTGGACAATAAAGCCTGTCTTTATCAGGCTTGAACTGACTGATTTCTTTTTGGGGTTCCTGGGAGTTTCCCGAGGTATATGTCAGTTAAGGACATTTTGTCAGTTGCTAAACCCCATAGGATTTTGATGGAAGGGAGTCTATTGGTTCCGAGGGATTCCAAGAATTTAACAGTTCAATGCATTTCAGTCGTCGTTCAAGATTGAGAGAACATCCGAGTCCTAGGTTTTAGGTTACGTCGCGAACCACCTGAGCAGTTCACAAAATCCAGGCCAACAGACCAATGAATCTTCATCTGCAAGGGGATATTGAAAAGATCTGGCTAATATAAGAGGTGATGCAATTGTATCAGACTCCCACCATGACTTCAGAAATGCATAGTTTTATTCCATCAGGTATAGAGTTACTGGCCTTTTCGTCTAAGAATCCGTTCTTAGATAATTCGGAGGCCGAGGCTTCAAGCAGATCAGCTGTTATAGGAACCTCATACCAAGGCCTTGGAAATCCTGGTGCCAATTTGGGGAATTGGAAAAGCTTTAACGCACCTCAAAATCGGTCGAATACTGGCTGGGCAGCTCCCAGTATTATCGTTCCAAACAACATACAGCAGCATCATGGTGGGCTACCCTCATACAGTGGACAAATTATACCAAACCCAATTATAGTTGCAAGAGGAGGGTCGATGCAGGTCAGCTCCTCTGGCGATATAAGAAAAGGTGATATGGATGTTGCATCTCAGAACCCACATCACCAAACCGATGGCACGCATCTCTACTTGATGAATCCAAAATACCCAAATCAGTATCCTGAGGGCACTTCTACTGCAGCAGCAAATATGACAGAAATTCGTCCTACTAATGGATTGACCCCTCAAGGGTTTGAAGCCCAGAAGAATATTTTGGAATTTGCTCATTTTCCTAGTCAGATTCCAACTATCATTTCAGAAGCTAGCCCGTCGCTTAGAGAGCCTAGTCATGGTACTGGGAGTGATCTCCCAGGTAGTGAGAACATGCAACATAGCCAACTTGTGCTCGCTCAGTTCAACAACTCGGTGAATTGGGCTACCAGATATAATGGATCTCAATCATGGAATAGGGAGCAGTTTATTGAGAACAAGGTGGATGAAAGCTTTAGGAGTGAATATAGTTCTAAAGGACAAGATGGTTCAGGTCAGAGACTTTCACTATCGTTATCGTCCCACCAACCTTCTGAAATACATTTGCCGGACATAGCCAACCAGACAAACGTTTTGCAATTTGGTGGAGATGCTAAATCCAAGTTAGGTGATTTATTCAACAGTGCAAATGGTACAGATGGTCTTGCCTATAATATTTCATCATATTCAAGGAATGGGATACCAGGAAAAGGAATTATGGACTCCATACAAGGTGGTGGTCGCTCAGCTGTATTACAGTACATGAAGGATGGGTCAACCGGCGCATGTGCAGGTTATGGCATTAGTTTGAAAAACTCGAGATACTTGAAGGCAGCGCAGGAGATTTTATATGAATTTTGCAATGTGGGCAGGGGTTTTGAAACCAAGGCTAGTCCCAAGCAGAAACTATCCATGGGGGTCAATGTTATTCCTGGCAGTTCAAGTACCAGAAGTCATGAATTTGGCGCAAAAACTGAGACAGGGATGATGAACCAGCCCTTCTATTCAGAAGACAGATTTGAACTCCAGAGACGCAAAGCAAAACTTGTATCCATGCTCGATGAGGTGAGATACCAAAAGATTTCTCAGGTCATTTACCGTGTTATAAATTAAGCCTTCCAAACTTCGTTAGGGTTAATATATAGATAGAGTGAAAATACAGTAATGCTAAAGTTGCTTCTTATAACACGTAAACGAGATCATTTTTACCAATTCAATTTATACACCGCTGGAATGATATTTCTCCATGGATTAGGTGTATGTTATTGCACAATCATTTTTACCAATTCAGTTTACACAGTTGGAATGATAGTTCTCAATGGGATTAGGTTTATGTGATTGCACGGAAATAAATTAGGTATTATGATTGCACGGAGAGACAGGAAATCCACTGTAGAGCTCATTATTTGTTTATGATTCAGAAGATTTATATGTAATTTATGTAACACTATACATTAAATCAGAAAAAGTTTGGTATTCAGCAGAAGATTGATATAATTTCATTTTAGTTTTCATATAATTCATTTATTTTAACTTAGATATCAGTAGAAATAGATTATAACTAAAGAATAGCAGATGATTGAGAATATTGAATGGATATAACTAAAATCTATGTAATGAATGCATTTCATCCTATTGATTTGCATACAGAAAAAGATGATCAAAATCTATATAATGAATGGATAACTAAAATCTATGTAATGAATGCATTTCATGCTATGAAAACAAAATTATGTGCATAGAGAAAAGATTCTTACCTTATGTAGAAAAAAACCATCGGCTATAAGCTATTGGGGCGATTCGATTGATCAAATTTGGTTGGCGATAGAGAATAAATCTGCCCTTGAACAAGCTTGGTTGGTGATAGAGAATAAATCTGCCTAATTTCTGGAGTTATCCCATCCTTTTTGGGGTGCCATCCTGCCTGTGTTATTGGGTACTTAAAGTTACTCACAACTTGACCAATTCCAGGCCTGAAAGATCAGGTCTCGGTGTTAAGGAAGGAAGCAAAGATCCCAACTGAACTGAAGGGTGGGAGGGGCTGCTTCTGGTCGCTTATCTTACTGCTGCTTCTCCAAGTTCAGTTCACCAAGTTAAGAACCAAGTTCAGTAAGCCTTTTAACCAAGTTAACCACGTTACCCATGCCTTTTCCCTAAGTTACCCACGTTGCCCAAGTTCAGTATCTAGAACCGCTGCAGATTAAATGAATTTTGGACGGATGAGAAAAGGAAAAAAGAAGAAAGGTACTTTACCTTAAGTTCTGTGACTGTTGATATACATACTTTAATTGTTATTGGGTTTTCTGGGTCAACTGTTAGTGATTCGATTTCTTCACTGTTCACAAAAGTAAGTGAATTTAGTATGTTACAGTGTAAGCATGTTGATTACAACGTAGTCACTATTAGTAAGAACTGAGCTCTCATCTGTTTCATAATTCTGTCTAAATATCACTGATAATATTTCCACTTTGTGATTAAAAAAAGCTCACCATCTATAAACAGTAAAAAAATATAATGCTCGCCAACTATAAACTATAATTATAAGATTGTACTGGCCTATTTGGGCCACTGATGTTGTTGTTTCAACCATCTGGAACTGATTATATGCTAAACTGGGACTAATGCAGGTTGACAGAAGATACAGAAACTATTGCGACCAAATGCATCTGGTGGTGAGCTCATTCGAGTCTGTATCAACGCTGGGGGCTGCAGCTCCATACACTGCTTTAGCATTGAAAGCCATGTCAAGACACTTCAGATGTTTGAAAGATGCAATTACTGGTCAGCTTCAGGTCACGATCAAGGCGTTGGGGGAGAAAGGCTCAGTAGTTCCTGGTACAAGCAGGGGAGAAACACCAAGGTTAGGATTCCTAGAACGAAGCATACGACAGCAGCGCGCATTTCACCACTTAGGATTGATGGAGCAGCACCCTTGGCGACCGCAGAGAGGACTTCCCGAACGCTCAGTTTCTGTTCTTCGTGCATGGCTGTTTGAGCATTTTCTCCACCCGTAAGTTCTTAGCGCATTCTGTATAGCCTTTCGATTCTTCTCTTAATTCTGAGAATAGTACGACCTAAACTCTGGCTCTTTGGGAGAATATCTCAGGTATCCAACTGATGCGGATAAGCATATATTGGCTAAGCAAACCGGCCTTACAAGAAGCCAGGTATGTGTAACATTCATGTTGAACCTGGACTTCCTTGCATTATAGAGAACCTAATATGGAATTATTTGAACAATTTCTTGTTTAGAAGTTTTTCCGGAAAATTAAAAATGATTGGTTAAATTCCAGAAAACCTTCTAAACAATGATCAACTATCTTAGATCTACAAAATTTATTTTCTTTTTAATAGGATATTTTAATGCAATTATTTTAACTATAAAATAGAATATTTTAATTTACATTTTAATAAAATATGGAAAAAACAAGTGCAGCTTGATTGTGGTCATGTTTTAGAATTTTTAAAACTGCCTAATTGTATAGGGTGTACTCTCAAGTATTGAGTAAAACGTTATAATAAAAATTGGAAAAATATATCATCTGTTAAGTTGTCATATTTGTCATATGTTTTAGAACTTTATAAACAACCTTAATTGTATCTTTAAATTTTGGTAAAACACGGTTAATTGTATATGGTGTAATAATTAAAAAAAAAATTATTTTAATTTAGAATAAATTTAGATATAAAAAAATATATATATTTAGATTGTTTTTATTTATTTAATGTTTTTAGTATTTATGTTTTTTTCTAAATTATAATTAGGAGATTTTAAAGCTTTTAATTATAAAGAAATTTCGGTTGAAACATTTTTAACAAAAACTAAAAAGGAAATACTAATTTTATGTATATGACTATATCTATCTAAATTTTTAAGTAATACATTTCAATATTTCTTAGTGGTATAGACTCCACTACTTTCTTTGTTGGATTTCACTTTAGCTTGACAATTTCCTTAGCTTCTAGTAGTTGATACATTATTTACTTTTCCTTCCGGCCTTCACAATTAGAATGTACTAATTATATTGATTAGATGCTCTAGAGTGTTCTACATTGGTCAAATTTATGACTATGTTTTTGAGCATATTACATTTTTTCTCTAGAATAATAATTTGGTGTTTCAATTGAACCAAAATATCCATTTAACTATTCGATTTTTAGTGGTGACCTATTGAACAATTTCATATTTTTTTTGTTGTGGAAGTAAAAATTGTGTTTTGTTTCCTTCTCATGAGTCCTTAATGCCTTTCTTATCTCTTGCAACTCACGATAATCCATCATAAATCTGAATAAAACAAAGCACCCTTTCAACGATAGGTGTTTAAAACACCTACTTTATGCTTGAATCCACACTTAATTGACACACCCCTCAAGGCCTAGGGGTAATTCTTACAAATTCCTATACTTCCTAGACCCTCACAAACCAAAGAAGAAATTGGATTTACGCAGAGAAATCGTAGAAAAATGAGTTAGACCTCCAAGGCCTGATGGTGAATTGAACCCAATAAGAGAAAGCACTCAAGAATAGGAAAGAGATAGAGGATGTATTTTTCACTCCCAATTAACCGAGAGAATACACAATCTGAACTTAGAAATGACGGAGCGACCCTCCAATAACATAGACCTTTTCTAAGACGAGGCTTCTTCTAGAAAAGAGGGAGAAAATACCCCAGGAATAGAAACATAAGCACACACATAATTACATAGCACAAATTTAGCCACTACTTACCTTTCAAACCTAGAAAGAAGTCAAGGGGGAGGCTTACTAGACTTCCATGAGAGGAACAAAATCAAAGACGCCAACCAGACCACAAGCACTGAACTAAACCTGGAACTGTCACATAAACTTGAGGCCCACTGTCTCTACAAATGAATTCTGGATCGAGGCGCCATAATCCCACATAGACCGGGGAAATTACCTTCCATCGTTTCGAATACATGCGACACTAGATAAAAGAATATGTGAAAGGGTGGTTGGAGTTGTGTCTCATTACTTGCTTTGCTATACATTAAGGATTCCTTACAATGAGCCATGTGACTCCATAAATGCTTGAAATATACCATGCTTTCCATTTCAAATCATGAGATGGGATAGTTATAAACCTTGCCATTGATGATAATGTCTACAATTTTTAATGTAGTGGCTTGATTGATGAAGTTGTCTGCTAGACAATATTATTCTCCCTTAGCACATGATAACAGAGGGGATTTTATTTGCTCCTTTTCTTGCCTGAATAATCACTAATGCTAGAAGGTAATCGATTGGGATAGAGTGCATTACCATTTGATTTATGAGTGCCTTTGAATCCCCTACCACAATCTATGTATGTATGTGAGAGTTGTTAGCTATTTTTAGATCTTCCAGCAAGGCATAGGCTTGTGCAAGATTGTTTAATGAGATACCAAGTCCTCATGCATAGAATGTTTCAATTGTTTTTTGAGAAATCAATATGTTAATATAATTAAGTATTTGTATTATGACAAACTTAAAGTTATTTAAATTATTCAATTTTTTATATTTATTGAATTTTTATAATAATAATAATAATCTATTTTTAAGGACCCCCCTCTGGATTTGAACTTGTGACCTCTTACTGAATTTTTAATATAATATATATTTATTTTTAATTTTTAATTGTTTTCAAAAAAAAATATAAATATTTTTTTTCATTTATATTTTATTTATTTTCTTTATTAAATAATAACATATTAATTAATAAAAATTAAAAATAAATTTATAAATTAGGTTTCCATATATGATTTTTTTAAAACAATCTTCTTAATTTATATTTTTCTATTTCCCTATATTACTGAATGAAAGTTGAAAATAAAATGAATTCACAGATTATATCTTTAATGAATGGAAATTTTCCCATACAAATATTGTTAAATTTCAAATTTCCAATACAAATATTGTTGTTGTGCCTGTGAAGGTTGATCAGACTACCAACCTTCCTAACCTCTTAACTCAACAAAAGTATGGTGATCTTGGAAACCTTCTTTTAATGCTTTTCGAGCACAGAAACAAAATTCTAAAGAATCACAAGTAATCACTTACCATCTTAAGGTCCGATAGATCAATTAGGTCTTAATGGACGTTAATCATCATCATCATCATCATTACATTCATAAAATATCATTTTCCCTGTATTACAGGAATGGAAGTTGAAAGTTTAAAATGAATTCACAGATTATATGTTTGATGAATGATTATATGTTTGATGAATGGAAAATTTCCCATACAAATATTGTTGTGTAGGTGATTATTAGTTAATGTTACCATTCATAAAATATAATTTTCTATCCCAGAATCTGCCAAAACATCTCTATTACTTTATTTTTTACTCATCATTTTCTTGTCAAGATTCTGCTAAAGCTTCTCTTTTACCTTACTATTTTGTGCTGGTTAATACTGTATGATAACAAAAAAAAATTATAATACTGTATGGTTAATCAGAAAACTTTTCTTAATAATGTTATATGTATGGTCCCATTTACAACAAGGTCGATAGAGATGAAGCGAAATCAAGTAATATTGGTTAATTTACCTTTGCAGGTTTCGAATTGGTTTATAAATGCCAGGGTTAGACTGTGGAAGCCCATGGTGGAGGAGATGTACATGGAAGAAATCAAGGAAGAAAAAGTGGACGAAGTTGGCCAAAATGCTGAAGCTGAAAGATCCACAGGAACAAACAATGATGAAAAGACCATGTTCAACAGTGGAGGACCAGGCAGCAAATGTACTGCTAATTCTGAAGAAGCAGCCTTCAAACTTGATCACAGCAGCAGCACAACATCACAGACTGCCCAAGCTGAAATTAGCTCTGGTAATGTGACATTACATCTGCAATCGAAGGATCCAGAGATGGCTGTAGCTCGGGAGACTTCCGAACCTCTTTCTTCCATGAATACTTCCCACGAGGGTGATATGAAACTCGACGAAGCTCCTGGTTACAATATTTTTGACCAAGACAAGGGATTCAGAAGTGAATTGTACGCAAGCAAATTCCAAACAGCTGATCATACCGGGATGGCTGTTGATTTTTCCTCTTACAACAATACTACAGCAAGCACCACTGTGACCGCATATTCCCACGGGGATTTGACTCCTAGACATTTTGCAAGCAATGGTGTGTCTCTCACATTGGGTCTACGCCACAGCGGAGGCCTTTCATACAATCCATTGAGCGAACAGAAGTACGATAATAATATTTATTTCTCCAGAGTGCATGATGACGCTGATCCCAACAACCAATACAGTATGCTCGACAGTGAAGTCAGTCCAGGAAATGGGTTCATGCAGGAACAGGATATACAATACAGGAACTATATTGTCAATGGAAGCAGGCTCTTGCATGATTTTGTGGGCTAGTCAACCGAGGATTGTGATCGTATCATGCACAAAGGTGAGATTTGTTCAGATTCATGCAGACATTGGCGAAATTTTCCATAGCTATTTCCTCCTTCCAGAGCCAAATACCTACTCTGAAAAATAAAAATTTTAACTTCTCCAATTTTCCCCATAGCCTTTGTATAACCAGTGTAGCATTGTTATAGAAAAAACATTAACAAGCAACAACGTTGGAGATGGGACGAATAGTACAGATATATTGATGCATCTGATTTACAGGTAGAAATTAACATTCTTATTTAATAATTATATGTAATTTGAAACAAAATTATATTATATGTGATCAAATCTCTTTATTCTCTGTGTAAACGATACAAACAGATAAGCTCCCTGTTGTAGAGTTGTGGTTTCATTGATTGAATCCTTGCGTGATACTCGTTTCGTAAAATTAGGTTCAGTTCTTGTGGTTTTAGAGATTTTTTCTTTGAAAGCCAAGGAATTCTTCCCCATCATCTTTTTTAAAGTGTCAAATGTTTGAAAGTCGGTGTCTTGTAATCTAGCTTAATCGCGGTCTGTTTTACTATTTGTTTGTTTTGCTGGATATATTGCAGGATTCTCCATGGCAGACGTTGGTTGTTATTTATTGCTAATTTGTTTTACTGTTTAATTTCTTGGACATATTCCATGATTGCCAAACGAAGACGTATCTTGCATTCATTACAGACTTGGAGATATCCATAGATCCAATAGAGGCATGCATGTTTGTCTATGGATGTTTTCCTCATTTATCATAATTCATTTGAAAACCCTCTGAGAACAGGCTGAATGTCCTTTCTTGTCCGGGAAAATGGTGGCTGTAAGGTACGCAAAATTCCAATTCTGTCCAAATGGCAATAGCTTGTTCGAAGATAGGGCAATAATATTGTTCGGAGATAGGGCAATAATATCATTGAGCCACACTCCTGGTGGATTTTAGGCATGAAAGAAGTATTTAATTGGTTTCTAACATTCTAATCTCTAGAGTCATCGATCTATCATCACGCTATAATTTATAATTTAGTTTATAATTTAGAGTGGAAACTGGATTTCATATGAGCTATAATTTAGAGTGCAAACTAGTGGATTTCATATTAGCTACTGCGTTATAAACTGTTTACAATTTCACACTTAATTGGAGAGTGGTATTTTAGTGCGTTATAAACTGTTTACAATTTCACACTTACTTGGAGAGTGGTATTTTAGTGATCACTATTTTTTAAGCTTGTTTTAAGTCATAGAAGAAAGACATGGTGCCATAGCAATATTTATACACAAACAATGTTTCTATTCAGTTTGAATACATCCTCTACAATTTCTATTCAGTTTGAATACATCCTCCACAATTATAGTTGCCTCATGATTTCTTTTTATATGTAAGTTTGGAAATTATATTAGGGAGTATAGAGTTTACATTTGTATTATTGTAGTTTAATTTGGCACACATGATATATTGTTCTAGTGTTAATGATGTAGATAGTGTAACAAGGTTTATACTGTCAGATATTAGTATAAAAAGACATCCTCACTATTTTCTATATATTTAAATATTTCTTATCTTACCAAGTAAAAAATTAATAGAGATATTTTGGAAGATATATAGAAGACTTATTTAACTTTTAATGTCCAAGCCTTTTCATTACTCCCAATTTTATCTATGCTTTCATGGTGGGCTAATCTATACTTTGTATTACTTCAAAAGCATAATACAATGTTGTTTGAGAGTACTTATTTCCATCAAACTTAGAATGGACTTAAATCACCACATTCCACATGACCAACATAGTCATTGAGTTTGTCATTTAATCTTAGACCCCCTCTTTGTTGTGGAATTAGTCACTAATAGTAGTATGTGCATATATATATTGACATAGAGATGCTAAAATTATGACATAAAATCTTCTCATCTAAATCTTCCCACATCAATAGTTGCAATTTACTCACCTCATACTTTCAAACATTAAATGGGCCAGACTACAAAAAAAAAATATATATATATTGTAATCTTATTGCTTTTAGGAGTTTGACAAAGTAACCCAAGGTTCAACAACCCTTTTTAGATATCAACATTAATCTTATTTGTGATTTTTTATTTTATTTTGAATGCTCGGAGAGTAGTTAATTGAGAGTGCTTTCAACTCTCATATTGTTTACTGGTCTTCCTCTTGTATCCCCCTCCTCAAATTTCTTGTATCCCCACTGTCATTGCTCATTTTATTTATTTACAATACCATTGGCCATTTTTCTTTATGAGTGGACATTTATAATTAATATATAAATCAAATGAAATTAATTATTTCTAAATCAAATCAAATCATTATTTTGACCATCTTTCTTTATCAGTGGACATTTATAATTAATATATAAATCAAATCAAATCAATTATATCTAAATCAAATCAAATCAGATCAATTATTTCTATAGAAAAAGAAAAAATCACAATTAAAATTTTCTAACTTTTTATTTCAAATATTTCAAATTTTTGTAAACCATGTGAAATCCAATCTGTCCTTTTTAATAGAAATCCTTAACTAAATATTAACAACCAAATTAATTTAACATTATTAAGTATTTTGGTTGTTCTTAGCATAAAAACATATGAGATAAAACATTATCTACTTTTATTGAAAAAAGAAAGACAATTTAAGTGGGATCATTCAAATTCCTCAATCTTATATGGAGGGTTATTATAATTAACCAAGCATTCAAATTCCTCAATCTTATATGGAAGGTTATTATAATTAACCAAGCATTGAACCAATTGCTTTTTCATATTTTACTCCATGTTTAAATGCAATTTATATTAGATTATCTAAAATCCTCAATATCACATAAATAGTTATTATAAATAATTAAACCTTTAACTAATTTTTTTAGCCATGTTTATTCAATTTAAATGTGTTTAAGTTTAAGAGATGCTTGTGAGCACTTACACTTGAGTTTCTATGAAAGGTTTGTAAGTTCTTAAACATGTTTATGAGAGTTTTATGAATGAATTTTGAATTATATTTAGGCTTTTTGAGAAATAAAAGAGAAACATAAAATGAATAGCCTATGTTATGCATTTCTTTGTTCAAAGATAGGGAAATAATATCATTGAGCCACTCCTTGTGGATTTTAGGCATGAAATAAATATTTAATTGGTTTCTAACATTCTAAGCTCTAGAGTTATCGATCTACAATCACACTATAATTTATAATTTAGAGTGGAAATTAGTGGATTTCATATGAGCTATAATTTAGAGTGCAAACTAGTGGATATCATACTGCATTGTAAACTATTTATGATTGCACACTTACTTCGAGAGTGGTATTTTAGTGATCACTATTTTTTAAGCTTGTTTTAAGTCATGGAAGAAAGACATGGTACCATAGCAACATTTATACAGAAACAATGTTTCCATTCAGTTTGAATACATCCTTTACAATTTCCATTCAGTTTGAATACATCCTCCACAATTATAGTTGCCTCATGATTTATTTTTATATGTAAGTTTGGAAATTATACTAGCGAGTATAGAGTTTACATTTGTATTATTGTAGTTTAATTTGGGATACATGATATATTGTTCAAGTATTAATGATGTAGATAGAGTAACAAGGTTTATACTCTAGGATATTATTATAGAAAGACATCCCCACTATTTTCTATATATTTAAATATTTCTTATCTTACCAAGTAAACAATTAATAGAGATATTTTTGAAGATATATAGAAGACCTATCCAACTTTTAATGTCAGAGCCTTTTCATTACTCCCAATTTTATCTATGCTTTCATGGTGGGCTAATTTATACTTTGTATTACCTCAAAAGCATAATACAATGTTGTTTGAGAGTCCTTATTTCCGTCAAACATAGAATGGAGTTAAATCACCAAATTCCACATGACCAACATAGTCATTGAGTTTTTCATTTAATCTTAGACACCCTCTTTGATAGTAGTATGTGCATATATATTGACATGGTTCCTTGAGGAATTTTATAATGTACAAGGAACAATCAAATATATGGATTTATTTATCGTTGAGATGCTAAAGTTATGACATAAAATCCTCCGATCTAAATCTTTCCACATCAATAGTTCCACTTTAATCACCTCATACTTTCAAACATTAAATAGGTCACATTACAAAAAAAATATTACGATCTTATTGCTTTTAGGTTTGACAAAGCAACCCAAGGTTCAAAAACCCTTTTAGATATCAATATTAATCTTATTTGTGATTTTTTCTTGACCTTGAATGTTGGGAGAGTAGTTAATTGAGAGTGCTTTCAAATCTCATATTGTTTACTAGTCTTCCTCTTATATCCCCTTCCTCAAATTTCATGTTCTATAGCCTTTTATATTTCTATGTTGTTTTACTTTGTTCAACATGCTTTATGGACTCCCATTGCTCATTTTATTTATTTACAATACCATTGGCCATCTTTCTTTATGAGTGGATAATTATAATTAATATATAAATCAAATCAAAATAATTATTTCTAAATCAAATCAATTATTTCTATAGAGAAATAAAAAATCACAATTAAATTTTTCTAACCTTTTATTTCAATTTTTTTGTAAACTATGTGAAATTCAATCATCATTTTTAATAGAAATCTTTAACTAAATATTATATTAATATAAATGTTCTAAAGAAGTTTAACCACCAAATGAATATAACATTATTAAGTATCTTGGTTGTATCTTAGCATAAAAAACATTATCTACCTTTGTTTTTTTCCATAGAAAAAAGCGTAATTTTTATTCCTTAGGAGGGAAAAAATTACGTTTTGTAGGTGCTTCTAGAGCACTACACACTATGAAAGTGTGTGTAATAGCTAAATATAGGAGGGAATTTGTATGCCTTCTTTTCATGGTTGTATCATACTTAAAGTAAGTAACAAAATCTCACCCAGGATAAGGTGTATAGTTTGCTGATTATATGTGTCCTTTATATACAAGAGAAGATCACCATTGTTGTGGCTTATGTCTGTCTTTTTTATCAGAAATAAAATCAGATTGTAATGTTTTCAATAGAGCCTTTATACACTTTGTTGAAAAAGTGGCTATGCTGGTCAATCCAGTGAAGATTGCTAGTTAGACTGTCATATAAGTAGCTTTTGTCTGATTCTTCAATCTTGTAGTAGTTATTGTTCTTCTATAAAAGGCCTATGATAGAATGCATTTGAGTCTTCCCCTTTTTTCTCAGTGATATGCCATTACCCTTGTAGGAGTTGTAGTCCTTCTTCGGACAGTGAATCTGCTACCATGTTTCTGTCCCTGTATACATGAGAGATAACCACAGTATCAAAAGTGTCCAAAAGCCTGTAAATTTCCTCCAGAATAGGACTTAGCAAAATGTTGTGACAATTTTGTTGTTTACTTTTCCAATTTATTACACTCAAAGAGTCCCCAAAAATTTATAAATGATGTAATTATTTTCTCTGGCAAAAAGAAGTAGGAGATTCATGGACATAAGTTCAACAAAATTGTTGGTCCCCCTTCCCAGTCCCATTTTTAAGAAGAAATTATAGTTTTCAGAGAGATGTAGGACAACTCCTCCTCCACATATAGAGTTATGAGCAACACCATCAAAATAAGCCCAAGGTTTTGAACTATCTATTGTCTCTTGTTGTCTTTCCCTTATTGTTTTTGTACATTTGGTCTGGGGGTAATGGGAAAGGATTGAAAGGCTTTGTGATACTATTAGTTATGGGATTGTGGCTTTTTCCTTGAAGATTTCTGAATTTCTTGCTATCCAGATTCCCCAACTTATAATAAGAGAAAGTATTTTGATTTCTCTATTTCTTGGGGTATCTGTCCAAGTTTTCTAGGCTGATTCCATAGATTCTCCCTCCCATACACAATTATGTCTTAGACTTACTGATGTTTCAGTCCAAACTTTTTTTGTGAAGGGGCAGGTGATGAGAATATGTAGAGTGGTTTCATTTTCATTTTTGTAGAGGGAACATCTCCATGGTCCTTCTATTTGACGGTTATTCAAGGCCTCCCAAGTTGGGATTCGATTGTTTAAGGTTGCCCACATAATTTTTTTTTCTTTTTGTGGGCATTTTAGCTTCCAAAGACCTTTCCACCACTATTTAGGGTTTTGTTGCAAAGGGTTAATGTTCAGTGCTATGTACCTTGATTTTGGAGTCTAGAAGCCTATATGATCTTTTATCCAAACTAGTTTTTCCTCCCTGTCAGTTAATCTGATGTGGATTCTTTTAAGTGCGGCTATATAATTTGTCAATGATTCTTCTTAAGTCCCAACGATTCCAAGAAGATTTTCATTTTTCCAACCTTGGTTCCATAAATTTGTGGTTGGGGGGTTCGCTAAATGAGAGAGGTAGAAGATACCTTCCATGTGGAGTTGTTCAATTATGTCCTCCAGCAGTAAGTAAGAGTTCCCACTTCCTGGCTATGGATCTGAACCTATTCGTAAATGATTTCCTTTACCCACCTTCCAAGCAAGAATGTCCCCAACCAATGGGAAGGAAGAGATCATTGCTTTCCAAATAATCCAGCCATTTGTTGAAGCTTTGAGTGGGTTTCTGATCCAATCTTCAATTGTATCTGGGGAAATATATTTTTGTGCTAGCTATTACAAGTGTCCACAAGCTGCTGTTAGAGATGAACCTCCGATAGGATTTTGCTGCAAGTGCCTTTGAGAAAAGGAAAAAAATTTTGAGCCCCAAACCTCCAAAGGCTTTTGGACAAGCTACGTTGTCCCACTTTTACCAAGGTTGTGTATACTTTTCTCCCGAGCTAGACCGGATGAATCGTGCACAGATCCTTCTGATTTTTTCCAAGACTCCTTTTGGAATCCAAGATAGAGACATCCAATAAACTGAAATGGCTTCCAGTACTGATTTTGTCAGTGTGAGTCTGCCTGCTCTTGATAACCATATCAAGCTCCAATTGTTTTAATTGGAAGCCCAAATATTTTATTCCTTGTGAGATGTCCTACAGAGTGAAGGGGAAAAATCTTCGGTATACTTCCTTTTTTTCTTCGTTCAATTCTGAGGTGGAGATTGTTGATTTATGTTCATTTATTATCATACTCGTGGCTAAGAGAAACAACAAGAGGATGCCAACGAAGGTTTTAGCATCTCCAACTTTCCCATTACAGAAGATGAGGATATCATCCACAAATAAAAGGTGTGTGATTTGCAGCCCTGATGTAACTGCAATTCCATGAAAAGTCCCTGATCTGGCTGCTGCATCGAGAGCTTTACTCAGACCCTCCGCTACTAGAAGGAAGAGAAGGGGAGACAAAGGACATCCTTGTCTTAGTCCTATTTCAAATTTGAAGAAAGGGGAGGTTGCCCCATTGATGAGTACTGCAAAACAAACCGAGGAAATGCAAGCCATTATCCATTTTATAAATGGATATTGAAATCCTAGGTGGGTGAGCAAAAGACGGATATAAGCCCAGTTTACTCTGTCAAAAGCCTTTCAAAGGTAAATATTTAGGATTTCTCCTTTTGATCTTGTAGTCTTTAGGCTGTGAAGTCCTTCTTGTGCAACCCCTATTGCCTCGTGAATTTGTCTTCCTTCAATAAAACCTAATTGTTCCTTGGAGATAGATTTTGAAAGTAAAGGTTTTAGCCCACGGGCAATGATTTTGGCAATAATCTTGTAAAGGCAGTTACAAAGGGAGATTGGAATGGAATCATCGAAGGTCTATGGATCATTTACCTTTGGGAAGAGGGCTATAAAAGTGGAATTGAAAGGTCCATGCATCCTACCATTTGTTCTAAATTCCCCGATTACCTTTAGTAGATATATGCCAATCAGATCATAGAATCCCCCAAAGAATTCAATTGTCCACTCGTTTGGTCCAGGGATTTTGTCCTTCTAGAAACTTTGTAGGGTTTCTTTTAACTCATCTTCTATGACTTTGGTGAAAAAATCTTGATTCCTTTTCTCATTCACAAAGCTTGGCAGGTATAAAGCCACCTTTATTATTTTTGCAATATTTATCTTCCTATCTGCTTTGAAAAGGGTATGAAAATGGTTTTTACCCAAGTTTGCTAGTCCTTCAAAGGTTGTACAAGGTCTTCCCTCCCGATCCTTTAAGCTCCAAATAATATTTTCATCTTTCCTTCCTTTTTTATATGCTTCGAAGAATTTTGTGTTTTCATCCCGTTTTTCTAGCCAAATAAGTCTGCTTTTCAATCTCCATGAATTCTCTTGTTCCGCGAGTAAGATTCTTCGTCTTGTTTCTAAAGTTTTTAAAGTTTCACGAGTTTCATCTGAAAGAAAAGATGACTCTGGGTCTTCTTGGAAAAGTCTGATTTGTTCCTCAATATTTTGTAGTTCCTGTTCCTATGTAATCTGTTTTTATTTTTCCCAAGGAATGACCAGTTTTTAAAAAATTTTGAGATTTGACGCACACTGAATGTCAGTCGGGGTGTCCTCTAAATCTCTTAAGTTGGTCCAATTAGTCTTGATAAGTTGTTGGAAGATTTCGTCATTTATCTAAGAGGGATTGAATTTGAAAGGGGTTGTTGATTTATCGGGAGTTCCTTCCAGTTCGAGCCAGACAACTGAGTGATCTGATTCACCTCCACTTCCAATCCACTACCGAAATTGAAAAGGAAGCATTGCAACAGGTTCAGATATCAAGAAGTGATCTATTCCTTTTGCAACACGGGCTTCCCTTGCCCTCATATTCCTCCAGGTGGGTAACATTTTAAGGGGAGCCACGTCAATAAGATCATTAGAGTCCAATAGATGGATGAAAACCCCTGCTTGGTTTTTTGGGTGGGTTGTTGGTCCCCATCTTTCTGCTTCCCCCAAAGAGAAGTTTAGGTCTCCTCCCATTATTAGTAGTTCTGATTTTAGTAGGTCTTTGGCTAACAAGTTAACCCAAAAAGTGTTCCGATCTGTATGTAGCCCATATACATTAATTATTTTGAACTCCTTTCCAATCACTTCCAACAAAAAATCACCTCCTAAAACAGAGTCCATTTCCCATGAGTTTAAGAGTTTTATTCTTCGGGATCTCCAACCGATGACTAGGCCCCCTGATCTTCCTTTGGGATTTTGTCCCATGAAGGCCCAGCCTGGGAGGAGAGTAGAGAGCATTTTTGCCACCACTTCTTTGTCTGAGAGAGTTTCTTGTAGAAGTTCGATGTTTGGTTGGTTTGTCAAGACCAACCATTTTAGTGTGAATTTTTTGGGGGAACTCACCAAACCCCTGCAATTGTAGGTGAGGAGCTTCATGGGTGAACCCTATCTAGGGTTTTTGCTGCTCTAGGTGCCCCAATAATTGATTTTTGACAACCAGATGCAATATCGACCAAAGCTCTGGATTGAGCCTTGTACAGATGTGAGTTTATACCTCACCCCTTCTTTGTTTTCTGAATCTCGGGATTTGGTCCCAATCCTTTATGGTTAGAGTTTGGAATAGAGACGGTCCAATTATGGAGTTGGTATATGATGAATGAGTCTTCCGATTCTTCAAAGGAATATTCCTTGGGGGGGCAGAGGGGGAAGGGTGCCAGGATCGGTGTCTAGTGAAGAATCAGGGATGGAATTAATAGTGAGAATCGTTGGGAAAACATCTGAGAGGGAGGCGGGGGCGAAGATTATTAATGGGGAAAGGACTGGGGTGGAGGGATCGAGGGGAACCTATTTCAAAAGTGGAGGGATCGAGGGGGGGGGGGAACCTCCATTCAAGCAAGAAAAACTATAATCCTTAAAAAAACCAATTGCTGAGCGAGAAATAGTAATGTGCATACCCACAAGGCTGTCGACTAGAAATTGTGGGATGGTCTTCGAGCCTGCTTCTGATGCCAACGTCTCTCTTCCGGTTGGGACTAGTGCTAACATGTCTCCTCCTTATGTGACTGGATCCTCCACTTCTTCAGTCCGCGTCGTTGCTTGTTCGCTAGTAGTATTACCCCCTGTGGAGGACTCCGTAGAGGGGGAGATGGTATCTTTGGAGGTTGGCATCTCAATGTTTAACCTATTTTCTAGAGTGGGATGAGGGTTTTTGTGTCCCTTCAAGCTGGATTTTCAATCCTTGATGATGTGACTGTATTTGTGGCACCTCCTGCAGCGGAAGGGGACTCCTTCGTAGTCTAGAATTTGCGCCCTGGTTCTTTGCAAGTATGTTAAGTTTAGATATTCCTTTAAGCCTTCTCTTATGTTTAATAAGACTAGGATCCTTGATACACCCATCTCCGCTGAATCTATGAATCCCATATCTGCAGCTAGGAATTCTCCTAAGTGATTCCCGATAGCTTGAAAACATTTTTCGTTCCAAAGATGAGGGGTTAGTCCCGAAAATCGAACCCAAATGGGAATGGAATCCAATATCTCATTATCAACGTCAAAAGTGGGGCTCCAAAGCTTCAAAAATATAGGAAAGGAGTTTATGAACCAACTTTTTCGGAGAAATGAGATAGCCTGAGATTTTTTTGAGAAAGTAAGCATAAACCAACCTCTGGACAATCGGTTGATTTTTGGAGGCGGGTTGAAAATTGCATCCCAATTTGATGCCGCCCAAGATTTTAGCGTTTTTTTGCTAAATTGACGTCCATATGCTTTTCCAACTAGGGTTTTTTCCTCCATTTCTGCTACTCCTGATAAGGTTAGGTCGTCACCCAGAGTGAAGTCAAGATTTGAAGTTAAGGATCCTACGCATTTGTTGTGTTTCATGTGTCTTGCCTCGGTAGTTCCCGTGCGAATTTGAGTCTGAGGGCTTTGTGCAACATTTGTTGACACCCCCTAGAAAACAGAGACCCATTCATTGGAGTTTGTTGGCCTAAGATTTGCGGATATAAAGCCTTCTTCCAATGCTATTGACTAGTCCTGGAAAAAAGCTTGTTCCTTGAAGGGGTAGAGATGTGCCGGATTTGTGCCTTGATCTACGGGAACCCAGTCTGCAAGAGCATGAGAAGAAGTAGGTGAGTCTAAGCCTGGAAGGGTTGGCTGATAAAACCCTTGCTCAAGTGGAGGGGAAAGCGAGAAGTTTGGTATTGCGACATCCGGATAAGACCAGGAAAAATTTGTTGGGGAGGAGGTGATAGGGAAACCACAGTGTAGGGGTGAGGGAAATCCTTCGGTTGGGAAAGAAGACAAGATATCAGGTTCTGAGAAAGTGGAAAGGGGCAAAGTTTGTGGTGAAGTGACCCCGAAAGCCCCTGCTCCTCCTAGCCAAGAGAAATATTCTTAATCCTGACCTAGAAAGTTACCAGAGACCCCTAAGAGTTGAGAGAAGAATTCCTCCTGTGAAATCGATGGTATAACCCTACCCATCTATTCCGTGGTTGGATGAAATTGATTGTCAGCTGTCACTAACCAAGGTAACGTTTATCTAGGCTTGGGAGAGTAATCTACCATGGCATCATATCTGGCCATAGTGGATTAGGTCTCTGAGAGGAGAAAACCCAACAAAAATTTCTTGTCCAAAACGCCATGAGAGATTCCCTTTAACTGAGTTGTCAGTCATTGCGTGAAGACCCCATCAGTTAACTCCTTCATTAAAATTATCCTCGACTTTTGTGTTGATAAGATCGGGGAGTCATGTGACCTAAGGAGATGGCTTATCCACAGTTGTGGGTTGTAGAAGAAGAGCCACATTATCTACCTTTATTGAGAAAAGAAAGACAATTCAAGTTGGATCATTCAAATTCCTCAATCTTATATGGAGGGTTATTATAATTAACCAAGCATTGAACCAAATGATTTATCATATTTTACTCCATGTTTAAAGGCAATGCATATTAGATTATCTAAAATCCTCAATATCACATAAATAGTTATTATAAATAATTAAACTTTAACTAAATTTTAAGCCATGTTTATTCAATTTAAATGTGTTTAAGTTTAGGAGATGCTTGTGAGCACTTACACTTGATTTTATATGAAAGGTTTGTAAGTTCCTAAACATGTTTACGAGATTTTTATGAATGGATTTTGAATTATATTTAGGATCCTTGAGAAATAAAAGAGAAACATAAAAACCAATATCCTATGTTATGCATTTATTTATCTCAAGTGGGGGCTAACTTTAAAGGATCCAATCATGTCCACTTCTTAACTCAAGGGGCCTATGTTAAGAGGATCCAATAGTTTCAAAATCCTCTTAAGGAGAATAACATGATTTAAGAGTTTGGATCCAAACTAATTATGTAATAATTCTTATAGAGAAACCCTTACACATGCCTTTGGACCTAGAGGGGAAGCCTCTTTGTGGTAGTTAATAAGAAATTATTTCCATTAGATAGTCTCTTCGTGGAAATTAAAACATTTAAAAGAATATTCATAGGAATATGAATGGAGGAGGATCTCCTTACTACTATAAATTTAAAGGTAGAGATTGTTAGATTTTTTTTTTTTTATAAAATCATGTGTTTCAAAACCAATGATTTCTTTAATTATAATTAAACAAGTTGGATTAAAACTAAATTTTGAATTTTTTAAAGGGTAACATATTTTCAGAAAAATCTTATTAGGAAGGGGAGAATCTATGGGTGAAATCATGAAGGTGGGTAACACTTTCGTGACAATCTGATCTCCAAAATTCCGAAGGATAGTTTTTCGGCCGAACTAATATTTTCTTTCGGCCGAAAGATACTTTTTTCGGCCGAACACTTGAACGTCAAAACGAACAATACAGTAACGACGCCCTCGATTTTTGTGTAAAATTTTAGTCGGACGGATTTTTTTCATTTGGAAATATATTTTCGACCGAAAGATATTCCGGCCGAAAAGATATTTCGGTCGAAAAAATATTTCGGCCGAAATATTCTTTTGGCTGAAAAATGGTTTATATATTCACCGCACATCGTGACTGTAACGTTTTTTGAACTCTTGGCGATTGTGAGAGGATTGAAGGCGAATGTGATTGAGTGAGCTCTCGACGAGTGTGAGTGAGTGAGCGCAGACGTCGTGTTGGCAGGCGTTCCTACAGGTGGATGAGCAGTCGTGTTGGTGGACGGTCCTACGGGCGGACATAGGTAAGCCTAATCTAATGTTTGAAATTTAAATTTAAATTATGTAGGTTTTAATTTTGATTTTTAATTGTAATTTTTATTTATTATGTATGTTGTTAATTTAAATTTATGTTTAGAATTGTAACCGTGACTTGGCTGTGGGGGGCTAGCCCCGTGGCCAAGCCGTGGGCACACCAACGAATTGGCCACAGGGTTGCCCCCCTGTGGGCAAGTCACAGTCATGTGGACTGTGACTTGGTCGCGGGGAGTGAGCATTGTGGCCAAGCCATGGGAATGCCAACGACTTGCCCACAGGGTTGGCCCCTTGTGGCCAAGTCATAGTCCAATGGACTATGACTTGGTCGTGCGGGGCGAGCCCTGTGGCCAAGCCGTGGGCATGCCAATGACTTGGCCACAGGGCTGGCCTCCTATGGCTAAGTCATAGTCTCGTGACTGTAACTTAAGGACTATTTAATTTAAATTTTTAAGATCCATTCTGTTAAAGTGTAGATTTAATTTTAATTTTTAAGGACTGTTTAATTTTAATTTTAAAGGACTGTTAAAGTGTAGATTAAATTTTAATTTTTAAGATCCATTCTGTTAAGGACTGTTTAATTTTAATTTTTGAGATCCATTATGTTGTTAATTTTAATTTTTAAGATCCATTCTGTTAAAGTGTAGATTTAATTTTAATTTTTAAGGACTGTTTAATTTTAATTTTAAAGGAATATTAAAGTGTAGATTTAATTTTAGTTTTTAACATCCATTTTGTTGAGGACTGTTTAATTTTAATTTTTAAGGACTGTTAAATTTGTTGAGGACTGTTTAATTTTAATTTTTAAGGACTGTTAAAGTGTAGATTTACTTTTAATTTTTAAGATCCATTCTATTAAAGACTGTTTAATTTTAATTTTTAAGATCCATTATTTTGTTAATTTTAATTTTTAAGATCCATTCTGTTAAAGTGTAGATTTGATTTTAATTTTTAAGATCCATTCTGTTGAGGACTGTTTAATTTTAATTTTTAAGATCCATTATGTTGTTAATTTAAATTTTTAAGATTCATTATGTTCTATAATATGAGCCCAAAAAATGTAGATTTAACTCTCATCCATTCTAAACACTTTAAGGACGTGTTCCTAAAGCTACATTCTTCTTCCCAAATATTCATACATATGATTATCATTGTAATATATATCCTTCTAAACACTTATAAATTAAGGACTTATTTCCCAAACTAGATTCTTCTTCCCAAATATTCATACATATGATTATCATCGTAATATATATCCTTATTTCATATGGATTAATATTGAAAACGTGTCTAGCAAGATTCTTAAAAAATTCTATCAATCATACGATAATACCCTATAGAAATGTTATGATCATAATCCCAAGGGGATAAGTAAATGTATTCATCAAATACAATGATGAAGGGAATTAATCTATATAAATATAGTGTGTATTTTAATGGTGCTTGTTTAAGGGCCAAATCCAATGTTGTTCTCATTTTCTTTCACATTGTAGCTTTAATGTATCGATATAGTAGGTATATAAAAAAAAAAACCTTAGATTCAAAAATTCAATTGTAGAGGTCAATGGAGATGCTCTAAGCTAGTTGTTGATTATGTAAAGAAGAATTAATAAATTAAAATGTTAAAATCAAAGGGAATACTCATAGAGTGTGGAAATTTCTTGAGGGTATTCAATTTTTTTCTATAGAATATGTCCCTATAGATGTTAATTAGCTTACAAAGTTTCTTACAATGCCTTATTTACCGTTAAATTATATTAACTCTTTCATAAGTTATGTTGTTTTCAATCTTTTTGCACTTGATGCTACAAAACATTGGTTGTAGGTTTTTAATAATGTGAATCTAGATTATAAAATGTATTCAAAATATTTGATGATATAAAATATTGGTTGTATGGTTTTAATAATGAAGGTAGATTATAAAGTTTATTCAAAATATGGAAGATATTGAAGGAGTCCTACACATGAAATGATGTCCTTATTAGATGGGATTCTCATATTATAAATAAAATCCATGGGATCCCTTGATCTATAACACCTTGAATACCATTGCACCACTTCTCAACACGTGAATACATATGGTATGTTTGTTGCGTGTACAAGGATACAATTCCCTCAATTCCTTAGACACCTTGCATTTATGAATGCCAATTTTCCCAAGGAGGCAATACCTTTGATTGAAGGAGTCCTACACATGAAATGATGTCCTTATTAGATGGGATTCTCATATTATAAATAAAATCCATCGGATCCCTTGATATATAACACCTTTAATACCATTGCACCACTTCTCAACAAGTGAATGCATATGGTATGTTTGTTGCATGTACAAGGATACAATTTCCTCAATCCCTTAGACACCTTGCATTTATGAATGCCAATTTTCCCAAGGAGACAATACTTTTGATTGTTGATGCAAGGAAAATAACATGGAATGTATTTCATCCAACCACACTACTTTGGGCATGGATGGCCCTATATTGGATTTGATTCCCAGATATATGATCCCTTAGTTGAGGCCTCAAACAAAAATTTCATTCAAAAACTCAATGATTAACATGATTATGTAATTCACACCACGTTTTTCATTTTTTTGTGTTCTTCATTTAATAACAAGAGAAAGAAATATTCATTGCTAAGAGTCATTTATATTTGGACTAGATTGACAAAACACATCTTGAAACTATCTAGTGAGACCTAATGATAATGGATAAGTAAATCCCCCCCTATGCTTCACATGTCCTACATATACAAAATCATTTCATAATTTATAATTATACACGTTTATATTCAAATTATAAAATCATTTAAAAATTACATGTTTATATGTTCAAATTATACACACAAACAATAAATTTATTAACAATATGGATTTACTTAAAAATGGGAATTTGATATAGACATTCATAAATAATTTATAAACAATACATAACAATCAAATATTAAGAATAGAGTAAGCATTTAAGTGATTAGTCTATGCTTGAGCAGTCAACCAAGATCCGAATCGACTATCTTTCACTCCGGTGTTAAAGATTTAAATTCAAATGACCTTCTTTTCTATGCATAGATAATCTCTTATTAAAATTGGTTGTGACTTGGCCGCGGGGGGCCAGCCTTGTGGCCAAGCTGTGGGCATGCCCACAGCTAGGCCATATGACTGGCTCCCCGCAACCAAGTCACAGTCATTTCAAATATTTTGTATTTTATAAAAAATTCATAAAAAATTCAAATTGACCAAGTGTTTATTTCAAACGTTTTTTATTTGATAAAAATTGCAAATATTTAGGAATTAAATTTATAAATCCATTTTTACATATGTAATATTAGAGTATCATAAGTTATAAATATTATTTTACAGATTGTTGATTCTGGAATTCCTTAATGTACATTACTATCTATCTTATAATTTGTAAAGGAATATTTGTAAAATATACATACAATGAAATATTTTTAAACATACAAATTTTTTTTAATTTTTTTTTTATAAAATTTAAAAATAAAATAGGAAGACAATTTAAAAATTACATGTTTATATGTTTATTATACACAAACATTAAATTTATAAACAATGTGGATTTACTTAAAAATGAGAATTTGATATAGACATTAATAAATAATTTATAAACAATATGGATTTAGTTAATTTGATATAAACATTTAACAATCAAATATTAAGTTTTTAAATTTGATATAGACATTTAATAATCAAATATTAAGAATAGAGTAAGCATTTAAGTGATTAGTCTGTGCCTGAGAAGTCGACCAATCTTTCACTCCGGTGTTAAAGATTTAGATTCAAATGACCTGCTTTTCCATGCATAGATAATCTCTTATTAAAATTGGCTTTGTCCTGGCCGCATGGGGCCAACCTTGTCGCTAAGCCATGGGCATGCCCATGGCTTGTTCCCCACGGTCAAGTCACGGTCATTTCAAACGTTTTGTATTTTATTTCATACAAATTTCAAATTATCCAACTTTTTATTTCAAACGTTTTGTATTTTATAAAAATTTCAAATCTTTAAGAATTCAATTTATCAATCCATTTTTACATATGTAATATTAGAGTATCATAAGTTATAAATATTATTTTACTAAATTCCTTGTTGTAGTAACCAATTTATCTTGCCTTGAAGCTAATTCTCCACTTTGATTAATGCCTATTACAATTTCTTCATATTGTCATGAGTCTTGGTCACATCTCTGTGTAAGACATGAGTGACCTACTTATGTAGATTTGGCCGGTCCTTGAAATTCATCTGATCAACATTTAATGTAATATGGTTGGCTTTGTAGTCAACAACTGATTAAATTTCACATTTTTCAGTCTCTAGAACAACCAAATTCAACACTCACTTTTGATATGGCTCCTCTTCCAAACCATAGACTCTTATCATAGTAAACTGCTAAAAAAGGAACCAGTCTCCCACTCTAGTGTTGTTTTGCAATTGTAGTAACCCTTTGACTAAAGGAATAATTATAATGAATACTTCATTGTGGATAATAAAGTCTAATATAGACATAAAAGAGTTTACAAACTGCAAAAAACCTTCACTGGTGACATGTTCTCATACCATAGGCAACCACTCAATGGTTGGGAGAGCAACATGTTGGCTGGTCATTCACCATCCTAGACTTGAAATAACCCATATGTGAGTAGTTTTGATGGATTAACATATGGATCAAGTGAGACTGATACTTGAATGACCTGGTACCCCTAAAATCTAAAAATTGTTGGTGCATTGTATTTGCCAAGAACTTGCAGAAGTCAAACCTTATGAAGGTTTGATTATCAGGGTGTGATAAGGCTACTAGGAAATAATATGTTACAATGTAACATATAATTACATTGTAATATGTTATAACATATTACAATGTAACATATAATTACATTGTAATATGTTATAACATATTACAATGTAATATGTTATAACATATTACAATGTAATATGTTATATAGTAATATATGTTATGACATATTACATTGTAATATGTTATGGAAAATATGCATTAATAAAGCACAACAAATAGAAAACAAACAGTGAAACATAGGTAGTATATTCACTATAGTCATTCCCTCAACCTCTAGAATAGATACACTTGTGTAGATTTGGTTTTTCCTTGAAATTCATCCGATCAACATTTAATGTAATATGCTTGGCTTTTTAGTCCGCAACTGACTGAATTTCACTTTTTTCAGTCTCTAGAACAACCAAATTCAACATTCACTTTTGATATGGCTTCTCTTCCAAACCATAGACTCTTATCATAGTAAACTTCTCAAAAAGGAACCAGTCTCCCACTTTGGTGTTGTTTTGCAATTGTAGTGACCCTTTGACTAAAGGAATAATTATAACGAATACTTCATTTTGGATAATAAAGTATAATATAGACATAAAAGAGTTTACATACTGCAAAAAACCTTCACTTACATCAAATAGTTTACATTATCTCTTACCATAGGCGACCACTCAATGGTTGGGAGAGAAACATGTTGGTTGCTCATTCACCATCCTAGACTTAAAATAACCCAGATGTGAGTTGTTTTGATGGATTAACATATGGATCAAGTGAGACTAGTACCTGAATGACCTGGTACCCCTAAAATTTAAAAATTGTTGGTGCATTGTATTTACCAAGAACTTGCAAAGTCAAACTTTATGAAGGTTTGATTCTTAGGGTGTGACAAGGCTACTAGGAAACCCAAAAACAATAATATCCATTATAAAACTATTATAAATAGAAACAAACTTTGAAACACAGTCAATATATTCATTGAAGTCATTCCCTCAACCTCCATAATAGATTCACCGAAATATGTAACATTCGCTTTGCATTGATAGCAAAACTGATAAACGACATCGATATTTCATGTCAAAGCCTCATTTACACGAGCATTTGAGCTAATAGGTCATTGACCCTTGTTAATGATCTATTACCCTTTGTATTTACACAAGCATTTAGTTGAATATGAGTTTCTATTAACCTTTGGATAAGATACTAGTTGAAGATGGTGATGTATTACCCTTTGTATTTACACAAGTATTGGAATCACCCGGCCAAGTCTTGGTTGTCCACAGGGTTTCTGAGAGGATGGATCTACCAAAATGATTCAGAGGCTATTCTAAGCCCCTGTATGGATGAGGTTACTGGAAGAAGGTCGATAATAATATAAACAATGCTTTATAACCGCATATAAATGAATTTTTAGCAGCGTCAAATCATCAAATCACAGACGCTTAGTATACAAAAAGGTTCGTCATAAACAAAATTCCAACAACTTGCAATCATATAATACATTTTCTCTATTAATTCCCCCTCCAAGTGTAATACAAACATGTTGATACTTAGTTCCATTGCTTCGTAGATGACAAATTTCTTCCATCCAACCAAACATGGCGTAAAGTTAATTGTTGATTTTCATGGACTATGCTCTATACCTATTGGATGCATGAAATCTGATAGATAACCACTACTCCGTTACCAGACTTTGACCCATGTACTATTGGTGAATTTATCAATGTTATGTGTGTTAATATTAAGGAACCAAAATATATTTGAAATGGGCATGGGTAGTGGAGTTATGCATCACCCTATTATAATTGTGTCTAACATAAATAACATTTCTATTAATTTTGTCTTATTTTTTTTTCTTTCTTCATAATTTTTGTTGGTCAATGTTGGAGATGTTAACTCGTACTTGTATTTTTCTTAACTTTTCATGAATTTCCAAAGGATAGATATTGAGGAGAGATGTCGACACGGGATTCTCCAAACATTCCTCGCAAACACTTTAGGCTCTCCCAAGAAGGAAGAAGAGGAACTCCTTCTTCGACTAAGACTCCGAGTGACCAACAACAATCTCGTCAGAGGAGATTTTCAAACAAGTCTGTGAATAGATCAACAACAGAATGTGCTCAAGCAAGTGCTATGGATGCAACCTTCTTAGATAGTTTGCACATTGATACTCCTACACTTGAGAATGTAGAGAATACCCCAGGACAAGAGAATATTTTTGGTAATTTTCTTTGATTTTGTTTATTTTTGTTGTATTTTTATGTATTTAAATTTATGTCAAGTTAAATGTTGTAATTACTTTAAAATGTGTGTGTAGACAATGAGTTTAGATCAAGGGACGGAAATGAAAGAAAGAGTGGTTGTCACGAAGATTGTAATGTTGGTGCATAGGGTGAAGGTGGATTTAGGAGACTGCGTTATCAAGAAACATAAGATTACATGCCTACGTCCACCTATCCTTCGGATGTTGGTGATGAAATTACCTCGGAAGGGATTTCTAAAACAATGACCCTTGAGTGATGCTTAGGTGTTAAAAGGAGGTTGGAAAATGATTTGGTGGTCTTGGAACTCCCTCAAGAGAGTAAACAAAGATTGCAAATTGTTTTGCATTCATTGCAAAACTTTATGGACGCATATCAAAAGATCGGGCCAACCACTGACAGTTTTGTCGATCTAATGAGGCGGCGGAAGTCAGAGTTGATGGGCTCTGATAAATGAGAAGCAATAAAAAATAAAGTTTCAAAAGATTATGCAATTTCGATGTTCAATTTCAAAGATGGGCCAAAGCAGAAGATGTCGAAGGTGCAATATTTTAAGCACCCCGACATTGCAAGACATTTGTATAACATATTTTTGGTGGCATATGAGAAATAGTCGTGGAATGATGAGGTTCCACACTATTTTGCAAGACACTTTTATGCAGAGTTTTTCTTGCACATGCACCTTGATTATACTAGTCTACCATCCGATTATTATGGGACTGGTAAATGACGGACATATGATTGCAAATGGGCATATCGAAATGTGACATTGCCAAGGCCTCCACAACCTTTAGTACCTCGCCCAATAGGATACTTTTCTTTACATTCATAGTTGAGAGCTACATCAAAGGTTGGAAAAGAGGCTAGGAATGCAATCGAAAAAAATTTGGAATCGATTTTTTATGGTGTTGATGTTGGCATGAACCGTCAGCGAGTGGAAGCCAATTCTCGGGCCACATTTGTTTATAAAACAGATGCGGAGTTAGATACCATGTCAGTAGAAAATGTTAAGGAGTATGCAAAATTTTGTTGTGATGGTTGGAAGAAGGTCATTCAGAATGATGACCCGAACAACAGATTGGTATGTGTTCTAGTTAGTAAATTTTTGACGCATTTTAGGATAGTTTACTTCTAATTATAGATTTAGATATCATTGTATCTATAGAAATAATCGAGTTGTTATTGTCATTAATTGCAGTTTGGAAATATGTTAAATGAATCTTCAGTAAATAGGGGACTTGATTCCACAAGTTTAAATTTGGATGAGTTGAATTAAGTATGTATTTTCTAATATCCACAGATGATCACTTTAGTTGTTCAATATCCAATGTTTTGAATAAGAGATCAATAACATTTATAATTTTATATAAATGTGAACACATTGAATCCTAGATTTAGTTCTTAGTTGTGTTGTTTACAGATCCCTATTCCATCTCCTACTACTTGGAGAGGCTTATCTCAATTCTCATTGGGAGAGTTTGAAGAGGGTGGGAGTTCACAGGTATCATTTAATGTGTTAAAATCATTTAAATTTAATGTGTTATAATCATTTAAATTTAATTTTTGAATTTTCAAATTTGAAATGTGCTATATAGGGTAATGTGGAGAAGAGAGTACCTGAGAGTGTTCTTGAGAGGGAGATTGGGATTGCGGAGGAAGCACCCATATTTGGGAAGGATGCGTCCATTCAGGATGATTCATAAATGTATGTTTTTTACTTTTATCAAATTTTTGTTTTCTATAATTTTTTGTTTAGCCAAGTTCCTATTCAACGTTTTGATCAATTATTTTGAAATATATAGAACCCCTATATAAGCTTATCGTTGTCTTAAATAGTGTACATTCAAACTTATTTAAGTTTAGATCATGATGAAGACCTAATTTTGAACTTGAACATTTGATTATTTGAAAACAGACTCTATCCCACATCAAAAAAGAGAAAGTTTTTAAATTTTCTTCGATTGCATTCCTTGCTTTCTTGTCAAAGAATGGCGTAGTATGAACATTTGTGTTTTCTATATATAGCGAAGTGAATTCCTTCTTGCCATGGTATTGTCAAACTCTTACTAACCACAAAAACCAACATTCAAGTAGGTTTACAAATAAGTTATGCATATGTATATGTGATCTAGCTCACACATAATTTCAAAGAGCATTTGATTATATGTAATATGAATACATCCCAAAGATGAAAGATTTAAATGTTTTTTTAAGAATGACTTAATATATATGTGTAGATTTGTGTTTTATTTATGTACATGAAAGATTATATGAGAACATCTATTCCACCGTAGAAAAATGAGATAAGTATTTTCCGGAAGAATGGTTTTTAAAATGGAGATTTGTGAACTTTCATAGATATAAGTAGTTTTTTGGAAGAATGACTTAATATAAATATTTATGAGTCCTTTAATTTGAAAGAGAATTATGGAATTTGATTATATGACCACTGCAGAAGAGGAGAGAAGTGTTTTACTACTGAGAAGATCAGTATTTTATTGCTGAGTAAATATGATCAAATAACATCACCTGGGATGATAATTTCACCTGAAGGATTTGAGACTTTATCCACAAGGAGATAAGTATTTCATTGGAATAATGACTTAATATGGAGATTTTTGAACTTTCTTCATACACAGTTCTATATTTATTTTCAGATTATTATTTAACTCTCACTCTGAACACAATTTTTTTTACCAAGAACATAATTTTTCTCTTTAAGATTTTAGATGAGATTTTACAAATTGTTTAAATCATGTATGCTTAATGTGGAGAGTAACTATCTTAAATTTGTTTAACTGTGGTTGGGTATGTTATTATTTCTTATTGTTTATTGTTTATTTAATTAAAGTATATATGCTAATATGTGTTAATTGTTTTTATTATTATTGTTTTTTATTGTTATAGATATCTAAATTATATTTGGTGGAAAATATGTTTACATTATATTTGGTGGGAAAGAGTATGTTGGAGGATGGGAATTAAATCTTTTGGTATGTATGTCAATTTTGTTTTAATCACAATTTTTGAATTTTGTTTTATTTCGCATGTTTGAATTGTAAATTTTTAATTTTTGAATTCTATTTTTTTGCAGGTTTGAATTGCAGGTATGAAGTGATCTATCTTAAAGCGATGGATTAAAGTCTAGAATTTTGGAGTTAAAAGTCTTAGTTTTTGTTATCATCCTAAAATGGATGTGGAACCTATGTATTTGACAGTGTAACTATTCAGACTTTGATTATAATATATATATATATATATATATATATATATATAGATATATATATAGATATATATATAGATAGTTTGGAATTCAAAATATCAATTTATTGTCTCATATTTGATTTCTCAAAAGGTTAATTTATGTTTTACGATACTATTTTATACTGTTTTATAGGATTTGTTCAATAATAGTATCACTATGAAGCTTATAAGACTTTGTTCTTATTTTAGTAATATTGATTTTCTTCTTTAAGCTGGCTATATAACATAAATATGGTTTTTATATTATAACTTTTGTCTTTATATGACATTAATTTTGTGTTTTCTCCATTTTTTCATTGCATCACTATTTATGTTCCATAAATGGTAGGCTTGTGGCATTTCCATTTCACCAATAGAGATCTCTATGAAATTAAAATGATGAGAGTCTCTATCTTTACTATGTCAATGTTGAAATAAAATTGCTTTGTTGTTAATCTGTTAAACACCATTACTAATGTAAGAATAGCTTTTTTTTGGTTTAGTTCAAGACTTGGCTTGATAGAATGTGGTGGTCTGACCAATGCTCAAAGGTGTATGTACTAAGTTGATGGAAAAAAAGTGGCAAAGTTGTTAGTTTTGAACTAATGTTTTGTATATTCTCATTTTTACAATGCATTAAATTAAGCATCAAATTCTTAAATACTTTTCTACTATGTATTAATTTAAATTCTTCATTTTATGTTCACTATGGACTATTCAAAAACACATGATAAAACTCAACATATTTCATTGTAGACTGTTCTTGGGCCTATGGGGACTGATAAAATTCAACATATTTCATTGTGGACTATTCTTGGGCCTATGGGGATTGATAAAATTCAACATATTTCATTATGGACGGATTAAATTCAACATAAATCTGAACTCTTGGGTCTATCCTACTATGTATTAATTTAAATGCTTCCTTTTATGTTCACTGTGGACTGTTCAAAAACACAGATAAAATTTAACATGTTTCATTGTGGACTATTCTTGGGTCTATGGGGACTGATAAAATTCAACATATTTCATTGTGGACTGATAAAATTCAACATAAAGATGAACTCTTGGGCCTATCCTACTATGTATTAATTTAAATGCTTCCTTTTATGTTCACTGTGACTGTTAAAAAACACATGATAAAATTCAACATATTTCATTGTGGACTGTTCTTGGGCCTATGGGGACTGATAAAATTCAACATATTTCATTGTGGACTGATAAAATTAAATAGAAAGTTGAACTCTTAGGCCTATCCTACTATGTATTAATTTAAATGCTTTCTTTTATGTTCACTGTGGACTTTCAAAAACAAATGATAAAATTCAACATATTTCATTGTGGACTATTCTTGGGCCTATGGGGACTAATAAAATTCAACATAAAGCTAAACTCTTGTGCCTATCCTACTATTTATTAATTTAAATGCTTCATTTTATGTTCACTGTGGAATGTTCAAAAACACATCATAAAATTCAACATATTTCATTGTGGACTGTTTTTGGGCCTATGGGGACTGATAAAATTCAACATATTTCATTGTGGACTAATAAAATTCAATATAAAGATGAACTCTTGGGCCTATGGGGATTATTATTACTCCTTTCCTACTTTTCCATAAAAAAATCGATCGTTGCAGGAGATTCCAAAGTCACTATCGATTGGATAAATTATAAATCCAACCTGAACTTGATATATCGCAACAACTAGAAAGACAAGATCATAAGCTTAAATAATAGATTTGAATCTATCAAATTTATGCACGTACATAGACAGTTCAACAAAGTAACAAACAAGATCAGAAGCTTAAATAATATATTTGAATCTATCAAATTTATTCACGTACATAGACAGTTCAACAAAGTAGCAGACAACTTCTCCAAAAAGACACTCAAAGGAAATTTTGGCTGTCTCTTTTATGAAGAAATTGATGATGGAACTGTTGTATGTACAATTTGTTTTTACATTTTCTAGCTTGGATCTTTACAGATATCCCTTTTTTGAATAATTTTGTATATGACACAAGATGACTTTTTATAACTTTACTACAATGTAAAAATGTGGAAGGAAGGAAAGACTACAGATCTTTTTTTATCATAACTTTCTAGATTCATATGTAATAAAAAAATTCATTTGATTCTAATAGAATAACAGTGAAACTGTTCTTTTCGTGTGAAAAAAAACCAAAATAACTAAGAAAATTGGTGTAACAATAGGTTAGAAGACATAGAAAGAAAGAATCACTTGAACAAATGGAAGAATGAAGAAATCCACTATAAATATTACAAAGTAAGAGAGACACACACAAGGGGCTCTACACACACTACGTGTCACTTGTTTAAAAAAATTGTAATGGTATTCCATCTTCAATTATTCGTTCATGATCGATTTTGGACATTTTCCATTTTTTAACTTTTGTTTTTTTTATTGATTGAACTTCTATTAACTTTATGCACGCTGCACATACCAAATGACTATATTGAAAACTTATGACATCTGACTGGTAGTCTTCAAAGTGAACATGAGTATTGGTTTGATGGGTTTCTTGAAAAAAATATCATTTCAATACAATAGATCCTCTTTCATATATAAAATTGTTATCATCAAAATCTTTTAATAACCTCATCTTTTGTTCTATGCATCGCATCAAATGATATTTCACGTTTTCAGTTTTTTCTACAGGTGAAACCATGGCAAAGACATCTCCTGCAAATAATTGGATATATTGGACAACAAATAGTTCGTGTTATATTATCACACAAGTACATATACAAGTTATTTGAAAAAAATTAAACATAAAAATTACCTTCTCTAACAAGATCATAAACTCTATCGCCATCAACTGACACTATAGTTTCATTTGATTCCATGTCCTCTGAGCTTGCAAGTGACATTTTCCCTTTTACATTAAGTTCGGTATGTCTCCAAGATTTAACATATTCTGCATTTTCGTTTTCGCAAATATCTATGGATTCTATGTCCTCTATGCAAACTGAACAAAAACAAGAGTCATTTCTTCTATCAAATGCAAACACATTTTGATAACGTTTTGTTTTAACTGAATGTATTTTTCATTTCCCATGTATTGTATTGGAATCATATGAGATTGATCTATTTACATCTTGGATTCCAACATACCAAAAAAACCTACACAAGACACGAACTTGTTAACTTGAAATCTCTCAAGAAAATGATTGAAGATTGAATATAAATTTGAACATGTTCAAATAAAAATATCATGTGTACATGTATAACACATGTATAGATAGACACGCCTATGCACATCCCTTGACATATTATATTCATGGTTTAGCGCCCATTTTCACCATTCAACAACTTGTTTAGCAGATTCAAATCGATCAGCATGAGAGTTCATCTGATACCTTCGAAGTGCTCGTTTTATGCATGCCCCTGCATCTTCGTGCTCTCATTTTCCATGACTAGTCACATGACACATTAATCACATGAATATTATAAAACAAAGTTCTAAACAAAGTTCTAGACACATTACACAATTTAATGTTATGAACCAAATTCCAAAATAGTCAAATGAATAATAATCCACTTCAAGGGGGGAACCTCTTTTAACAACATATCTAATACACTATACAAGAAGCCTATACAAATGAATCCCATTTATTACAAATAGGAGATAAAGTGAGCATGATGTAACCTACCACTAACATGACCTAACCATAGTCAATAAACTAACAATAAATGAGTGTTAGGGACTTAACATCGCCCATCTCTTAAAAAAAACAAAATGGTCCTCAAAGCTTGTAATTGAGGGTGTTTCTTCATGAATTGCTCATTTTCCCATGTATCTTTTTTTGGAGGCATATTCTTCCAATTGATTAGGTAATCCATAATGGTTCTATTATGAAGAGATACATAATGTTGATCTATCACTTTTTTCTGTTTCAAGAATCAACTTCCCTTCTTCATATAATTTTGGAATTTCTACACTAGTATAGTTTATCCCAAAACATTTTTTAGGAAAGATACATGAAAAACCTTATGAATTCGAGAAGAAGAAAAATATAACTCATATGCCACTTGTCCAATATTGTGAATATTCTTGTAGGGTCCATAAAAATTTGGATCTATTTTTTATTCTTCTTCTGTTTGAGAGTATATTGCTTATAAGGTTGTAGTCTCAAAATACCCAATCACCCTCCTCAAATTGTCTTTCACTTTGAAGTTGATATGCTTTCTTCTTCATCTTGTTTTGTGCCATTTGAAGGTTTTCTTTAAGAATTGTCAAAGTTTATTTAGTATTCTTCATATGTGACTCTATTGTACATACTTTGGATTGGTCCTGCAAAAAGTATGAGATACTAGGAGCCAGATATCGATAAAGGGATTCAAATGGGGACATCTTAGTAGCTGTGTGATATGTTGTATTATACCACCATTCTGCTAGAGGAAGCCACTTCACCCATTGAGATTGTTTTTTTGAAGAATAGCAACATAGATAACTCTCTAAACATTTGTTAACTATTTCTATTTGACCATTTGTTTTTGGATGATATGTTGAACTCATAGCTAGTGTTTTTCCACTTATCTTCCATAATTCTTTTCAAAAATTTCCTATGAATTTTAGCTCTGGCACATACTATTAATTTAGGAAATCCATGAAGTCTATGAATTTCCTTCATAAACACTTCCTTAATTAAACATTGGAAAAGTTGACACCCTTAGGAACCCATTCACAATTGACTCCACTATTAGAGTTAAATCCACTTGAAAAATGCTTATTACTGGAATTTTGTTCATCATGAATACTACCTTTATTTTCATGAGTCTCTTATGTCACAGTGTCACTTTTAGGAATCCTTCCATCCAAGGTTTATATGATCTTGGTGACCAAATTATGTTCCATTTGTTCCGTCTTTTCATCCATGCTATTTTTCATATGTTCCATATTTTCATCCATCTTCTTCCCCATTTGTTCCCTATTTTCATCCATCTTGTTTTCAATATGTTCCATCTTCTTTTCCATTTGTTCTTTATTTTAATTCATATTATTTTCTATGTGTTGTATTTGTCTGTGTGTGTTAACCACATAATTTCGTGTTATTGACATAACACTCAATTCATTAAATTAGTCCTCCAATTTGGATAACTAGTTATGTATCTCTTCATTTTCTTAATGAGTCATGGATGAGGTTTCTGGAGGTTTAATTGGTGACATAATTTTGGTAACACCATTATCCACGTGGGATAAAAATAATAATATTCCTATTTTTTTTCTCTTTATCACAAATTTTGAATAAAAAAAAATATATATTCCAATAAAAAGTTATGCCAATTGAAATTTAGATACATTAAAACCCCTAATTTTGAGATTGTCTTTTTGGCCGAATTTTGTCTCGATGTATCTAAGAATTTTTTTTCCTTCTAAGTATGAAATTATGGCATGTATTACTATGATATGCCTTCTCTAAAATTCCACGAGTCTCACCAAAATTTGATGTGCCAAGTGAAAGTTATGGTAACTTTCCCAAGACTTGTTGATTCCTAGACCTTTCTAGCTAGAGGACTTGTATGGAATGCCATGTGTTCAATATTTCAAATCTAATTCTAAATTTTTTACCATAAATAATAAAAACTTTATTATTTCCAAAGGGACCAAAGACACTCAATTTTGACTTTTTGAGCTTCATATATGACACTTATACCCCTAATTTACATAGCCTATATTTACTAAATTATAGTGTCTCAGAAATCAATATTTCTACCATAGTTACTTGGATATATCTCCTCAGACTCCTGAAAATTTCACAGTTTGAAACTTCACTAAAAACATTTATGGTGAAAATTCCAAGATGAGTCATTTGAGGCTAGTTTTAGGACTAGTAAAAAACCCTATCTTTCATAGGTTATATCGTATAAATTAAAATGAACTAGAGCTTGCAATTTTTAACACAAGTACTTCACTATGTCACCTCGTTATCCTAAATATTTCAGAGACTAAAACTTCATAGAAAAAAGTTATAGCAAAAATTCAAGATAACTTGTTGAAGGAGCAAAACCCTAGGATCATAATCTCTCACACAAAATGTTTTGAACCAAACTCCAAAATAGTCAATGAATAACAATCCACTTCAAGGGAAAAACCTCATTTTATAGTATATCCAATACACCAGACAATATTCCTATACAAATGATTCTCTTTTATTATAAATATAAAATAAAGTGAGCATGATGTAACCTACCACTATAATGACCTAATCATAACTAATAAACTAATAATAAATAAATGTTAAAAACTTAACATTTAATCCTAATCTTTTTTATCAAAATTTGATTTAAAAATTATTTTATTAGTTCATTAATTTAATTTGACATGGTAGTAGGATGATTAGTTTCTGACCATTATTATTAGGGCATTAACATTATTAATTTCTTAAATTCCTCATTAGATTTTATTGAATCCATCGAACCAAAGAAATGTTCAAAACAATATGTATTTTTATATTTATAAAAATAACTTATTTTAGAATTTGGGGCATCCTCCTCTTATCTTTTAATCCACTAATGATAAATCCATTTATAACTATTAATATGCATGTGTACGAAATTTATGCTTTGTATGAAAAAAATTATTGAAAGGATGTGTTACTATTTGATTTTAAAATATCCCATCATAAATTTACTTACCATTATAATAAAATATTTATTATCATAACTGCCCCATACATGAGCTCATGTAGTATTCATTGAACTTATACGATGATTCCTATGCGGTTTCAACACTTTTATCTTGTACACTCAATTATTATAATTTAATATAATTTTTTAAAGAAATTTAATTGAAAAAATAATAAAATTGTTTAGAATAATTGCATATTTTTTTAACATGTAAACAATCAAATTGGAAGGTTATTAATATGCACCTTGCAACATAGTATTTAATGTTGTATATGATAAGATATATATCTTGTGAACTAAAAGTGGTTTAGATTTAACAATATATATCCCAACGTATATAACATTAAATGATTTTATGCAAGGTGCATATTGTTTTCCAAATTGGAATATGAATAAATTTCATTTTTTTTTTTATCTCCACCTAATATAAGTGGTAAAAACAAAGTACATGAATCATGAAGTGTCAAGCGATTTACTAGACATGATCTTATTTTAACACTCAATTTCTCTATTTTGGTTAGACCTTTATGAAAGTCTAGTGGTCTAGGATCAACTTTGTCATTATGGGTTTACAAATTGATCCTTTGTAATATGCCATATGAGGGAAAAATTAAGCATGTGATATGGAATTACAAAGTTGCAATGTTTTGGGATTGGATTATTGTTGAATATAACATTCTCTTTGTTATTTCTCTTCATTGGAAAGGGATTGTGTTTAGGGATAATTTGATGATACACCAAAATTTAAGAGTATGTGAGATGTAATTGGACTAAGTGACATCTCCTTCATTGAAAAAGGATTATGTTTAGGAATTATGTTTAGAGACAACTTGATGATACACCAAGATTTAGGATTATGTGAAATGTCATTAGACTAAGTGACATATCCTTCACATGGAAATATGGTATACATTTCTACCTTGAAACTAGATTTGTATAGATATAGACATTAACTTGAATGGCATTTTTTTTAAAGATAAACACACACTCTTAAAGATAGAACCAAAGAAAACATACAAGATTTAATATCTCATCTTGAACAATTCTGGTAATTTTGGCATTGCAAATTTAATATGTCATGTTTATGTATTATTAAGCCATCTTCTATTTTTGTGTGTGAGATTTATTAGATATAATATTTCATATTATTGAATGGAATTTCTTTAGTTAATGTTGTAGATATCGTCTTTGCAAAGTGGAAGTGAATATTTTCACATAAAAATTCAAGTTCATGATATTTTCCTTTACATTAAAAATATTTTTCATTTTTATAATTTTACATAAAACCTTTAAAATTAAACTTCTTAATTATTAAATTAACATATTAAACTTCTTAATTATTAAGTTAAGATTAAATAGTGTGGTATGTGAAAATGATAACATATTGATAAAATATAATAAATTGAATAGTCATTAATATTAATTTATGATTTAATAATTATCTTATAATTTGATCATTTTTAGAAAATTTAATTTGTATTTTTTTTTAAGAGTGAATTATACTGAATCATTTTTGTATATTTTTTTGTTTTTTTCCAAGAAATAAAGTCATGTAATTTTATTTATAGAAATAGAATTATATTGTGAAATGTCGTAAAACATTCTTGTTTTGCTCATAAGAATGTCCCCTTATATATGAACAACTAAAAACTTTAATCATGATGACATTACACTATTTCGTCCAAAAACATTGTTTTCTCCCATTTTCCCCCAAAAAATACATCCTTTTTTTTTGTCCATAAAAAAATATCAACTATCATTTCCTATAATATTTTTTATAAAATTTTCACATAAAAAATTCAAAATTAAACTTATCACTTACAAATATCACCTACAAAGACAAAGATTACAAATAATTAACCCCTAATTAACCCTTAATGACTCTTAATTAAACCTAATTAGTCTTATTTACCCCTAATTACCACTAACTATCGTTAATTACCAACTAAATGAACACTAATGACCAATAATTGACCCCAATCACCCATAATTAACCCCTAATTACCCCTAATTAACCTTGAATTAACCTACAAGTAACCCTTGATTACCCATAATTGAGTGCTAATTAACCCTACTTACCCCTATTAACCCCTAATCAACCCTTGATTACCCATAATTAATCCTTACTTAACCCCTAATTACCCACTAATACTCCTAACTAGCCCCCAATTACCCCTTATTGACCCTTAATTAACTCCTAATTAATCATACTTAACCTTAATTATCACGAAGTACCCTTAATTACCAATATTTGAGCATTAATTACCAACTATTAACCCTTAATTACCCCTATTTAATCTTGGATTATTCCTATTTGACCCTTAATCAACACTAATTAACCCCTAATTAACCCTAGTTATCCCTAGTAACCCCTAATTAACCCTTTATTACCCATAATAAACCCCTAATTAACCCTAAATACCCTATATTAACCACTAATTAACCCAAAATTAACCTTACTTACCCCTAATAACCCATTATTATCCCATATTAACCCTAAAGTAACCCTTAAGTGACCTTACTTATCCCTAGTAACTTCTGATTAACCCTTAAATACCCACTAATTACCTAAAATACCTTGAATTAACCACTAATTAACCCTAATTAACCCTAATAACCCATAATTTACCCTTAAGTAACCTCTAAATACCCATAATTGACCCCTACTTAACTAATTATTACCCCTAATTACCCTTAAATACCCCTAATTAACCCTTGATTGCCCCTTCTTGACACTTAATTAACCCTTAATTACCATTAATTGAACACTAATAACAATCAATTAACCCCCAATTACTTCTAATTGAACCTTAATTAAACCCTAATTAACCATTAATTAGCCCGTAAGTAACCCTTGATTACCCATAATTGACCCCTAATTAACCCAACTTACCCCTATTAACCCCTAATTAACCCAACTTACCCCTATTAACCCTTAATTAACCATTGATTACTTATAGTTGACCACTACGTAACCCCTAATTACCCACTAATCGCCCTAACTGACCCTTGATTACCCCTTATTGACTCTTAACTAACTCCCAATTAACCCTAATAAGTACCTCTAAGTACCCCTAATTACCACTAATTGAACAATAATTACAAACTATTAACCCCTAATTGACCCTTAAATACCCCTAATTAACCCCAACTACCCCTTATTGACTCTTAATTAACCCCTAATTGACCCTTAAATACCCCTAATTAACCCCAACTACCCCTTATTGACTCTTAATTAACCCCATTTACCATTAATTACCATGAAGTACCCTAATTACCACTAATTGAACACTAATTCCAACAATTAACCCCTAATTAACCCTAATTAATCCCAAATTATCCCTAATTGACCCTTAATGAATTTTAATTAACCTTAAATTAACCCCTAAGTAACACTACTTACCCCGAATAACCCCTAATTAACCTATAATTACCTATAATTTACCCCACCTTAACCCATCAAGTTTCATCACATGGCGAAGTGGTGACACATCCATTAATGTCAGCCAACTTATCCTAACCTATGAGCATGTAATCAATTTAATTTTTGAAGATTCATATATTGATCTTGTGCCATATTCTTAAGAATCTCACGCTTGCACATGCGTGGAACCTAATTTATAAGTTTCAATGATAATGTTTATTAATAGAATAAAGTTGTTTGGTCAGCTAATACAGGTTGATTTTAACACGTTGTTTTTAACGTCTTACGACATAATGAGTAAAATAGACAAACATTATTTTTAAGGATTACATAGTTATTTATTTATTTACGTTACTTACACTTGGTTACTTAGTTCTTTAGGTTTTGGATTTGTTACATTTGACCAATCTATACATATAGTGAAGTTTTTCTATCTTATTGGGTCATTTAGGTATTCCATGGTTTATATTGTCATGGTTCATAACCAAGATTTTGTTCCACTTCTATCTTTGAATGCCTTGAGTTGGATACATGGATAATATTCATTTTGTACAAAATATTTTCAATGCCACCCCTCCATTCTTTACATGTCTTTAGTTCTCTCGTTTTGAGCAGTGGCATGACATTCTCATAATCAACTTACGTGACATGCTCAAACATTAAAGTGTGGTATAATAAATCTCTAATGAGACTTTGTATGAGGTTTTAAAAAAACAAAAAATGCAACAAAGTTCCACCCTATGAAGTTATATCACCATTTTTTTATTTTTTTATTTTTTTTGCATGTAGGAGGTTTTGGAATCATTATTTGTTAGATTTAGATTATTAATCAAATATGTAAAGGGAAGAGGTATAAATCAAGAAACAACTTAGGTATACTAAATATGACCTTGACTTGTAATTCGTATTCTTGTATTTGTCACCGTAGGCCTTGCAAGGATGTTTTATATGTTATAAGGATGAAATGACATAATTGAGCAAAAAAACTCATTACTATTTTATAGGGAAATGATTATTTCATCGTAATTTCATAATTATGAAATAAGAATTATTTCATAATTGCTTAATAATTTAGAAAAAACTCATAATGGGTTGGAAAAATCTCATAATTGAGCATGGAACTTAAGCAAAAAGATCATAATTGATAAAAAAAAAATATCAAATGGGTTGGTAGAAGCTCATAATTGAGCATAAAACTTGTGCATGACTTGTAATTGCTTAGTTCACATGCCATGATGCCTATCTCCAAGCTCTTCTAATTTATTATAAGAAGAGGTTGAATCAAATGGATGGACATAATCGTGCTAGAGTCTAAGTGTCCTCACACTGATGAAACAGATTATGAGTCATTTATCATCAATTAGATTGATAGAGTTGGGTGTTGGGAATCAACACAAGTGAGATTGAAAGCCTAGGTGAGATAATCTATATCTTCTTGCTGCAATACAACGAGGAATTTCATTTCTTCCAACCAGGAAAGGGTATCTAAGCATGATCTCAAGGAATAGGAGCAAGGAGTATGGAAAGTTGCTCAGGTAATAATATAACTTGTTGTAACTTTATTTATTCAATATAGATATATGTTCTTTCCCCCCTCTAAACATTGTGTAAATCATTACTATTATATGTGTGATTTGAGTTTGGTGAATCTAATAATACTTGAGGTATTAGATGAGATCTATTCCATGAAATTATATTTTTATATGCCTGAGGATTTGAGAAGGGTTGTTGGTTGTCTTGTGTGCAGGTAGCGGGTGGAAGAGGTTGCATAAGAGTTGGATCTCAAGAGCACTTCCAAAGGGTATGATTGGACAACCTTTGAGAAAAGATAAGCTATCCTACTTCTCTCTTCTTTAGCATAGTTTGTTTTTGTGCATTAGATCTAGCTGAAATCCATAGTGGTTTATCCTATGTAATAAGGTTACTGAGAGGGCTTGTCTATCCATAGACGAGTTTCTCTACAACAAAATTGACGACTCTATCGAGGAAAAAATAAGGTGGTAGACTTCATATCAATTTCTATAACTTTTCGAGTAGAATATAAAGAAACCGACTATAGATATGAGCTCCTCTAAAAAAACAGTCAAATTAAAAAAAACAAATCGTCCAAATTGGAGTTATCACTAATTTAAAATCAATTGTTTTTTGGTTTTTTCATGATGGCCACATGGACTGCAAAGTTGATATATTTTGAAAGGATACTTGGATAATCACTAGACTAATGCCATTAGATAGACAATTTTTGGGGCTTTGATTTGACATATTATATGGTATGTTTCCGATCAATAAAATTGAATTGTATTTCATGCTTCAGATTTGGTTGTATTTTGCATTATTTGTTTTGTTTACATCATAAGTGAAATTGAAAAGATAATTGCATTTCATAATCATTCTTGTAGGAATTTTTTATTTTCATTCAAAATGTTGTATTAGGGTAGTATCTTTGAGTGTTGGCCTTGAAATATTATTTGGAGTGCATTGGTAGTCTCATTTGGATTGAGTGATTGTTGGTTTGTGTTGGCTATTACTCTCTCTCTTCCTACCTCTTGGGCTGACCCAGGTTCAGATCTAAACAAGCTTCCAACAAAGCCTTCTAAAACTATCAACCCTCCTGGTAAACCAGAAGGCAACACTACACACAGAGTGTACTGTGTAGTCTCACCTGAGATAGTGCTATGGGTGAATATAATGCTCAAGTGCTTGCAGTCAGGGAATGAGTGGGGATCTGGGATTGTACTTTGTGATCTTTGTTTATTTCATCTATTGTCCATCTATATTAAACACTTTGTCGTTCTTTATTCATGCATGTAAATCAACAGATCTAACTATCTCATCAATATACTCATCTAAGATTTAATCATTAACAACAAATAAATAAACCATAAGCAATTCACATAACACATTATTTATCATGGTTCACCCCCTCCTATGCTATGTCCACAAAGATTTGGCAGCTTAGGCTCTTTTATTATGGTTCTATAATATATGGTGCCTTGCGCACTAGAGTCTCTGATCTTATAATCTCAACAAGCTCCATGATCCCTGTGAGGCTGACTAGATTGCACTAGGATCCTCAACCTGTGATCTAACCCTTGGGATCGATTTGCTTGACTCTCCTACAACTCAACAACTTACATAATTTGTTTCAGATCTTACAATAGTTTCCTTCTTCGAACATTACAAAACTCTGCCACATTTCTTTTTATTTCTCTCCCTCGACTTAGATCTCCTAGGTACTTATTTATACTTATTGTTGGCTTCTCAACCATTACAATATATTACAAAAACCTAACCCTAATGTGGTTAGGTTTCCCTGCATGCATGCCTTGTATACTTTCCTCGCATGTGTTTCTTTTCCTTCCAGTTGTACTTTTCTCATTCTGGGGTTTTCCCTAAAAAATAACATCTCCTCAAAATAGGCATGCACCCAACAGACCCCCAACACTGACATGTGGCTCGTCCCGATCCACCTAGGCGTTGCATGCTCCTTCAAAAACCTCTGCTAAGATGTGGAACTTGTGTGTAAGTTCCCTTCCTTTAGCTTGGACTTGCACGATTTTTATAAAAGCACATATAGTGCTTGCACTGTGACCTCCTCTTGTAGGATTTTTGTGCACTCTACCTGTGCTTGCGCCATGTTCTTCTTTTCCTCCTCCAATTGTGCGATTATCTTCGTTGCTTGCTCTTGGAGAGGTTCCATCTGGGCCCATCATTCCTTCTTCTGTGTCTGTGCAATTTTTAAATCCGCCTGTATCTTTTTAATATCCTACGTCCCTTTCAGCCACTCAGTTATGCTCATTGTATTTTGCCTCTGCTTGAGGTCCTGGATTATTGCACTTATTCTCTCTTCCTCCTGGTCCCACTACTAGACCTGTTCATCTTCCTCCTACGCTGTCCAAAGCTGCGTTTCTTTCTGAAACAATTCTGCTGTTGTATTGACTTGTTTCTCCATCTCTGCTAGTTAGAGTGAAACTTCTGTTTTTCTCTGCTCTCAGACCGACCTCAGGCGGGGTCGTGGGATTGAGATTATCTTTTAGCTCCTCAATCTCTTGCATGTATTGGTAAATTGTCTATGCGATGAAGTTGATATTCTCCTCTATGCTACTCTCATCTTCCTTTGTTTTATTCAGGATTTGATTATATGTTTCATTCAATCCCTCCTCTATCATATCTGCACGTTCCTTTTCTTCCTTGGTTTCAAGCTTGAACTGCTTGAACACCAATTATAATGCTTCCTTGCCATTCTTTGTATGTTGCAAGTATGTTGCATTTGTTTGTGCACATGACTGCACCTCCTACGCGACACTGATTTGAAGCTTGTACAATGCCTTGGTTGGTATCCTTTCCAGTACCAACTCTACTTGTGCCAGATCCTTCAGTGGTGTATGGGCTATCATTTCATCCATCTCTAGCATGTTGGGTGTAATTGTGAAGGTCGGGCTCACCTGCGCTATAGTTTGGATGGTATCCTACTCGTTCTGTGTGGCCCTTGCCTCTTCTTCTGTTCCTGCTGGGACCGACTTTCTCCCTCTTCCAAGTCTATGCGCTACTCTGATTTGTTCTAGGACCTGGCTTATATCATCCAACTCGTCCTGAATTCAACCTCTTTGGTGTTGGGTGTCTTCAAAATCCTCAGCTGCGCATTCTTGCAATTTTTAGGCCACGAGGTTGGTGTCGTCCTTGGTGATCGTATATTCTAGTGGTTTCTTATGTGCCTTGGCCTTCTTGTGTGAATCCCCTGTTTGTATGATTGGCCTCTTGGGTTGCATTGTTTCCTGTGGGGTTGCTATCGAGGGAGTTTCTTGTGTTGTTGTATCCCCCATTCATTTTTCTCTTATTGTTGGGGCAGTGTTTGGTCCCTTTTCCAGCGCATTGAGCATCTCAAGTGTTTGACGTATGTATGTTGTAGCCCATTCTTAGTGCACAGTGTATCACTCGTATGTTGCGTACAGACATTTTTTTCCTTTTGTCATGTTGAATCCATTTTCTGCTGCACGTTGTGTTTTCCAATATTTTTGTATTATCTGTCTTTTCTATTTTTGTATTTCTTTTTCAGTTTTTTTTTTTTACTCCTACTATAATACGCTATGTAGATGTTTTATTACTGCACTGCAAATTTTTAAGTGCTAGGAGGGCGACTGTCCCTGTACAGTTTCAATTGAATCCCATTGATCATTCCCTTCAACTCTGCTCCTGTGAGGTCCTTTAGCTGTACAAATCCCCCATATGTGACAGTCTTTACTTCATAGGGCCCTAGCCAATGCATTCTAAACTTTCCAGGATGTTGCAAAAACTTACTGTCATAGAGTAAGACTAGGTCTCCTTCCTTGAAATCCTTCCTCTTGATATTTCTGTCATGCCAAGATTTATCTCTTGCTTTCTGTACCTCCTGATGAAATCCTTCTAGAATCCTATTCTCGTCCATTTCCATGAGTTGGTTTATCCTTTATTTTACTGTGCCTCATTCTGTCATGTTGGTAATTGTTGTGATGCACAGACTAGGTACCAGAAATTATAATAGTACTACTGCTTCCTGTCCATACACCAACATGAATGGTGTTTGTCCTATCAAATTTTTGCATGTAGTCCTATATGCCCATAATACTGCTGGTATCTTCAAATCCCAATCATCCCTATTGATATTGCAAATCTTAGTTAGGGCGTTCTCTAAGATCTTGTTGAAGGCTTCCACTATTCCATTTTCTTGAGGATGGCATGGTGTACTCTTCTGATTATAGAATTCAAACTCCTCAGTCATATCCTTGATAGTAATGTTGATAAAGTGAGTGCATTGATCACTCATCAAAATCCTTGGACAACCAAATCTAGTGATCACTTTATCAAACAAGAAGTGTGATGTTGTCTCTGTGCTGCAATATTTGACCGGTGCTGCTTCTGCCCATCTTCTTAAGTATTCTATCATGGTAATTATATACCTTTCTCCTGACCTATTTTCTACTAGGTTAATTGGTCCCACAAAGTCTATTTCCCATTTTTTGAATAATTGCAAGGTTACTTGTGCTATTAGGGGCATCTCATCCCTTCTGTTAGGTTTACCAACCCTCTGACATACATCACATCTATGGAAATAGTCCCTAGAATCTCTATGAATTGTTGGCCACCATAGGCCTGCTCGTAATACCTTCTGCGTGGTAGCTTTCCCTGCATAATTTCCTCCAACTATTCCCTAATGAGCTTCTTCCAAAATCCTAGGCCTTTCATGTTCTAGTACACATCTTCTCAAAATGTTGTCGACACCCATATTATATAAATGTCCTGCAATTAATTGATAGTCTGCAGCTCTGACTACCATATTTTTCTTCTGCACAGTGTTAAACTCTTGTGGCGCAATCCATGTACTCAAGTATTCAATGATGTCAGCAAAATACTCATCAGCTATTTGTACTAAAAACAATTGCGCATAAGGGAAGTTATCCTCTAGATTTGTAGGTTCCTCTCCATTGGTGACCCTTGACAAGTGATTAGGTCCTGCATTCAGCTTCCCTGGTTTGAATATCACTTCAAAATCAAATTCCTAAAATAACAGTATCTATCTACAGATGCTCCCCCCAACACTGGCTTGTTGATTACGTATTTGAGGGCTGAATGATCTATGAACATCTTAAAGTGTTTTTCCAGTAAGTAATTTCTGAACTTTTGAAGTGCATAGACCATATCTAGGCCTTCTCTTTCTGTAGTATTGTAGTTCTGCTTTGATTCTGACAATTTTCTACTAGTAAATGCTATAGGATGATATGATTCCCCTGCTCCTGGCTGCACCAAAATTGCTCCGAGTGCTATAGTTGATGCATCTACATGCATATGGAATGTTTTTTCCCAATTTGGGAATACTAGAATAGGTGTTGTTACCATATTTGCCTTTAGGGAGTCCAAACCTTGTTGACAATCCTCATTCCACTGAAATTTAGTGTCTTTCTTTAACATTTTCTCCTTGGGCGTAGTGATCTATGCATACCCTTTTATAAATTTTCTATAGTATCCTGTATGTCCCAATGTTGCTCTCAACTAACACATTGATTTTGGTGGTAGTAAATTAACAATGACAACAATATTAGCAAGATCCACTAATAACCCTTGTTTATATACTATATGTCCCAAAAATATTCCAAAAGGTGTCCCAAAAATGCACTTCTTGATATTCAATGATATCTGACACTGACTGCATCTTTCCAACATCAACCTTAACACGTCCACATGGTATTTTAATAGAATATATACGGTCCAATCATCCATATACACTTCTAAAAATTGATGGACAAATTCTTTGAATGTAACTATGACTACCCTTGAGAATATGGCTGGTGCATTCTTCAGCCCAAAAGGCATGACTATTTACTGGTAGGAACCCCATTCTATGGAAAAAGTGGTCTTGTACCTATCTTCTGTAGCTATCTTGATCTAATGGTAACCTGAGAATCCATCTGTAAATGAGTATGCTTTGTGGCATCCTACATTCTCTAAGATCTCATCTGTGAAAGGGGTAGGAAAAGGATTTTGTAAGCAAGCATCATTCATTTTTCTCCTTATCCCCCCTTGTTTCTTTTATTGCACTACCATAGGGTTTATCCATTCAGATTCCTCCATTGGTTCTATGATTCCATCTTCCAACATTCTATCAATTTATTCTTTCACTTTCTTCTTATATATTGAATTCAGTCTATATGGTCGTTGTCTGATAGATCTATCCTCGGGTTTGAGAGGTATATTCATCTCTCCTAGCTCTCCTTATATTCCTTTCATCTCTGTAAATGTGGTTGGGAACAGGTCTATGTACTCGCGCAATAACTCTGTTATTCGTTCGACTTCTTGTTCATCCCAGTAGTCTCCAATGCTGGCCATTTTAGGATTATCAGTTGTCCCAATGTTGACTTTCTTCACCTTGATTGGCACAGAAAAAAATTATGATTCCAGAGATGGACCTTCCACCTCTCTTTCACCTTCAACTTCTATAATATGAATATTGCATAGGTCATCCTCATCTAGTGCTTCTTCTTCCACATGATAGCATGACAATAGTTCCTTAACTGTCTGTCTGTTCTGTTTTTGATACTATATCATCAGTTCAACCTCTGGTTCATCAACAAATATTAACCCTCTTATCTATTTGAGTGCTAAATCCATGTTGGGGTTCTCATGTTCAAATGATAAAGTGACTATAAAATTTTGTTGTAATGTTGTCCATTCTGTAGTGCCTCTGTGTAGTTCCTGGTCTACATACGAGTTTGCTGGAATTCCTTCCAATGTGTAGATGAAGTGATGAGGCCATTCTTTTGGTGGTGTCATCTTCCATAGTGTTCTTCACTTCTCCAAGTGTGATATTGGTGTCCCCTGTCCATCATATCACTGCATCCCATTTCTTCCCTGCTCTGTGCCAAATATAATGTGCAGTAGTCACTTACATTGGTACCAATCCTTGACTGTTTCTTTGTCCGTACCCCACCATCTTGCAGGTGTTTCCCTGAGTGCAATGTCTAGGGATAAGAGCCTATGATTTTCTAACACTTTGTATTCGTATCTTGTTAGGAATTCTTCTAAGACATTCACCCCATGAAAACTGAGAAGTTCTCTTATCTCTGTACCCACCCATCTGATTGTGCGGTCGATTCTTGCACACCTTCTTATGGACACTTCATGTAATATTTGTTGTCAATTCTCCAAGCTTGTATTTGAGTCAAAAGAACATGATGTGATGCTCCTCCAGCTGAGTAATCCATCTGCAGTTGGGTTGACATAATATTCTTCATGCGCGGTGGTTCTGTATAACTGGTTGATTTCCTCTAGATCTAAGAAAGTGGGTTAAACAAACCTTTCTCCTTCTAATGGATCTAATGGTGCAATGACTCTGTATTCTCCTGATTCAAATTCCATCTTCCTTGTCTTCAAGTTGATTATTTCCTAGTTATCAAATTCCCAATCCAGCCCAAGCAATGTTGGATAAGGTGTTGTGCCATCTACTATTTCTATTACTTCAAAATCTTCCTTAGTGCACATTCCATCCAGATCTACTATCACACCCTTAAGCCTTCCAATTGGTAGAAATCTGTGTTGGTTTTATAGCTTCAAATGGACAGGTGAATAGCCTAGTGTGGGCTCTACCGTACACTACCATGTCTTCTTGGATAACACATTTACCTCCGAGCCTAAATCTAGTATGATGTCGCCCATGTTGAAATCTCCAATGTTGGCATTTAGTCTGAATTCCCTGCTTGTCTTCCTTTTGGTATGGAGGTGATTGACAATTTTCTTCTCTAACTTCCCCTCTACTTCTGTGTTACATCTTTCTAACATATTTTTCAAAACATTAACATATGATGGATCATTCAGTAGATTAACACATGATTGCAGAAACATCTTTATGGTACTTGTGCCATATGTGGTAGGTACTTCACTAGTGTGATCCATCGATAAGGGCATCTCATACATTGCTACGTTCTGAGCATGATGGGCGGTTGATGTAGATGCAACATATTTCTTGAGGAACTACTACCTTACTTCCTTGAATATTTCTTTTTCTTTCCCTGCATCAAACTGTCCCTGTGGTTCCGTATGCTTCTTCACCCATGGTTTTGTGTTGGGTCTTGTTGTACTGCATCAGCTCCTGTCGTAGCTCCTCCATGCATAACTATGTTGATATTTCTTCCATCATCCCTCACCTCCACAAAAATACACTGAACATTCTGATTGTTTTGATTTCGTTTTTCTTGAATCTTGTCCAAAAGTGTTGAGTATTCCTCTGTATCATGGTCTATTGCGCGACAATACATGCATGTCGCAGGTGGAAGTGGACATTCCCTTGCATAGTGTTATGGATGTTGGAACTTATGGCATACTATTGGACCTCTGACTCTTCCAAATCCTCCTCTACCTCATCCTCCACCTCTGTATCCAGTTCAGTCTTTTCGCGGTGCATTGTACTGAGGCACCCGATTATACTATGCAGGGTTATATTGTGGCTATGCGTTATTATACAGAGGTTGCATAGTGTTGTATGGAGGTGGTACTTGGTTGAAATGAGGTGCAACTTGTCCTGTCATCATTTCTCCATGCACCCTATAGGTATCTGATGTTCTCTCCCTCATCAGATCCATTGTTCTACAATCTTTGTCATCATGACCCACTAACCTGAAAAAGTTGCAATATGAACTCTTGGGTACTGTCTGATACTTCTACATCATTGGACAATGATATGGATCATGTCCATGTGTTTTACAGATCTCGTACCATGGTCCTCCTATTGGAAAAGGGTTTGGTAGCCCTATTTCCATGTATTGCACGAATGTTGGGCACTCATTCTTGTGGTGTCCTTTCATCCTGGATGTGGTATACCAAACAACTTATCTTTTCTCTTTTCCCCTATTATGGTTTAGTTGAAATGTGAGGTTCTTCATATCCTCCTTCAACTCCTCTATTATTGGATCTGTCTTCTGGTACTGGTTCTCCTCGAGTTGTAGGGTTGCGTGGAGAGCCTCTGCCTAAGTTTGAAACTTTTGTTGCCTCAAAGGTATTTCAGATGTGGTAATGGTGAGTTCACAAAGAGATGTCGATGTTGCGTGTCAGTCATGACATAATTCAATTTATCCTTCAACCATTTGAACCTTTGATCGATCTCCTAAACAGAATCTCCCAGTTTCTGTATGATCTCAATCATCTCATTCATGTACTGATCTTCTAAGCTCAATTTATGAAATTCATTTATTAGTAGCTTCTTGACATTTGCAATCGTCCTTATTGTTCCCAGTGGACTATTTACAGCTAAGCTCATGTACCAATCCAGTGCACGGTCTCTTAGCATGATCACTAACTGCGCAGGTTTTGTATCCTCATCTGTGATCTGATTTTCTTCCCAAATCTTCTCACAGATAAACAAGTGTTTTTCGAGATACTCTCATGCCTCTCCCTTGAATTCAGGTAACCTAATGGTCGGATCATGTCCTGCCATTTTGAACGGTGATGAAACATGAACTCCATGCGGTGTATATACTTGAATACTACTTCCTCAAATGGATCCTCCAATTGCTTCTCCTTGGTTGGGTGCACTTCTTGCTATCTTTCTTCCACTAAAATTCAGTTGTATGAATGGTGGTGTTCTTTTTGGTGTATTAGTCGCACATGGGTGTATGGGTTCCACACTGACACTGACATAGATAGGAGTTCTTCCTTCCGTTCCTTCCCTTGGGCCTCTCGTCTTCCTCTCATACGTTGCACACAAGATTTACTCTACCTCTTCTTCATCACTTTCCAAGCCCTCTCTCTCTGTTATGGCTCTCTTCTTATTCATCCTATATCGGTAGGGTACTCCACTCCATGTTTTTCCAATTTTTTCCATGATCTTCTTGATTTTATCTTCCTCCATCATGATTGGGTCCAAGGCCTCCTCCTTCTTCCCTTTATCCATATCTTCCTCCATTTCTCCAGCTCTTGTCAGTGCTTCCCCCCTTTTCCCATGCACACAGGGAAGTTTAGTTGTCTGAATCCATAGCCATTACACCTTTGTTATACAGTAAGATATTTATGGAAGTATACATCGATTGAATATACCTTCCTCGTGGTCCTCTTAGAAACTCTTGATCTTATGCACTGTAATAATTTACAGTGTCTACTGCAAATTTTGTGATAAATCCTGCAACAATATTGTCTAACCATAAATCTACTGTGCACGTCAATTTGTTATTGACTTGTTGTAACTGCGCGATCTCCACAAGATTCCATTCTAACTATCTGATCCAATTTTTCGTGTGGTTGTCTTTCAACCTCAATATCCACTCCTGCAACACATGCAGGAAACCATAGAAACATACTTCATGCAGGTCACTAAATACGTAATTGTCCAGATATTTGCGCGGTATTATGTTAGGATTTCTATTGTCTTTCTGCGCAATCTCCAAGTCCATTTTTTTTCAACCAACTTTCAATCTCCTCCTTCGTTGGATTCCACGTTCTAAAAAATCCTTTTTATAACTTCATTCTCTTCGCGATTCTTTCACAGATCCCACTCACTCAATCCCATGCATTTTTAACCGGAAATAGAACCATTTGTTGGCTATTACTCTCTCTCTTTCTACCTCTTGGGATGACTTAGGTTCATATCTAAACAAGCTTCCAAATAATCCCTCTAAAACTATCAACCCTCTTGGTAAACCAGAAGGAAACATAGCACACAGAGTGTACTGCGCAGTCTCACCCGAGATAGTTCTATGGGTGAATGCAATGCTTAAGTGCTTGTAGTATGGGAATGAGTGGGGATATGGGATTGCACTTTGTGATCTTCATTTATATCATCTATTTTCCATATATATTAAACACTCTGTTGTTCTTTATTCATGCATGTAAATCAACAAATCTAACTATCTCATCAATACACTCATCTAAGATTTAATCATCAACAACAAATACATAAACCATAAGAAATTCACATAACACATTATATACCATGGTTCACCCCCTCCTGGACTACGTCCACAAATATTTGGAAACTTATTCTCTTTTATTATGGTTCTGTAATATATGGTTCCTTGCACACTACAGTCTATGATCTTACAATATCAACGAGCTCCATGATCCCTGGGAGGCTGACTAGATAGCATCAAGATCCTCAACTTGTGATGTAACCCTCATGATTGAGTTGCTTGCATATTTTACAACTCAACAACTTACATAATTTGTTTCAGATCTTACAATAGTTTCCTTCTTCGAACATTACAAAACTCTGCCACATTTATCTTTTTTGTTGTCCCTCGACCTAGACCTCCTAGGTACTCATTTATATTTATTCTTGGCTTCTTAACCATTACAATATATTACAAAAACCCTAACCCTAATGTTGTTAGGTTTCCCTGCATGAATTCCTTGCATTCTTTCCTCACATGTGATGTTTTTCCTTCCAGCTGTACTTTTCTCATTCTGGTTTTTTCCCTAAAAAATCACATCTCCTCAAAATAGGCCTGTGCCCAACAGTTTTTTTTTAAGTTGTGAAAATGAAAACTCTCTTCCCTTCCTTACACAATTTTCTTTAAAATGAAAAGAAGTGCATTTTTTGCGTTTTCATGTTTTTAGTTTCTTTGGATTGGAAAGAGTCACAAACATCATTAACTCCGTTCAATTATCTCTTAAAGATCCTGAATCTGAGACTTTTTACACTAAAAATATTCTCCTGAACAAAGGTATTCATTCTTGGATGGCGGCTCAATATCAACCTCATGAAAACCTTATATTCCCTGAGGAGGTCCTACCCCATGGAAACTCTCTTTAATGGAACTATAGATTTAGCTGGCCGTGATCAAGAAACCAGTGGTTTCTCTTGGTGGGCTGGTAATGCCTAACTTATCAATTTGTCTGGTAAATTGCTTGGAGATCATGTGGCTCATGCCAGATTAATTTTATTCTAGGTCGGAGCAATGAACCTATTTGAAGTGGCTCATTTCGTACTAGAAAAGACTATGTATGAACAAAGATTGCTTCTACTTCCCCATCTAAATCAACAACCATTAAAAATAAAAAAATGATTCATTTAAAATCAATTAAACATTTTTCTTTTTAACAAACCAATATATATTAAGTCTTAGGGCCTTGGTGTAGCATTGGAGAGTGAAATCTCCAAGGCCATAAAACCAAAATAGAAAATTGACTAGTGAGTGTAAAATCCATTAGTAGCAAGGAGCGCTTACCAAGAAAGAACCTCTAACACATTTTTCAAACATGACATCACACTAGGTCAAGTGGAATGATATTCGTTCTTCAATTTTTTTAGTGTTTGTAGATTATTGAATGTCTGGGGGTTTAGGAGTGAAGTGGCAACACTTCTCTTTGAAAATTTGGGTTTTTTTCCCCACCCACACATGTAGTCTCGACGCATAAATTTTCCACCTGATCACTGGTTGTGAAGTGTTATCCACAATGACTTTTCCTAGGGCATTGCATGGGTGATTGTGAGTAGGAAGTAATTGTGGTACTTGAGGAAAAGGTCAAATCCCTATTGTATGTCCCTAGGAGGGTGCCTATCTTGATGAGGGTACTTGCACCTTGGTGTCACTACTATGTGTGGGTTACTGTAAGTGTCTCTCATACCTTCACTAGATAGATATTAGGGACTTGGCATCCCCCAATATTTTTGGTTTTCAAAAGGCCCCTTTGACAAAAAAAATTCCCGTTGAATATTTAGATTTGTTAGGGCATGATCTATGGTTATCAGTGTCTAGTTGGCCATAGGTTGATTTTTTTTTCTCTTTGTTAAAATATATTTTTTCACCGAGGCTAACCAACCTCTTCACCAATATTGTAAACAACAAGGAATTCCTTTTGAGACAAAGGAACTATCCACCACCGGGTGGCGATGTTTGTCTACAATGGATGACACTAACATAGTAGTATCTGAAAGTCATACATCAATCTCATAGGAGAGTGAACAAGTGGGGGCAGAAGTCATTCACTAAATTCCTCCACCAAAAGTTAATCCTCCTTTGACTAGTCCTTTTCACCCTTTACTCATTTGTGTGAATAGATCATTTAGTGATCCTTTTTCATACTTCAACAATCCTCACATGATTTTAGGCAGGATTGGGTCATCCAACATGGGATGAGATATTCCCACATCATATAATATGATGGGAGGATTCATAATGGTTTCTTCCTTACCATAAATTAGTGGGATAACTTATCCCTTGTCTGTGCCCATGACATCTAGCTTTTCCATTTGGGGAATGTCATTGGTCATGTCATTTCCTTCCATGAGTATACCTAGTGTTAGTATGCCCAGTTTTTCCACACAAGTTCCCACACTCAGATTTGTTTTCGATGGCATCCAAAGCCTTGGTTTTACCACAAGAAGTGGGTTTCCACCTATTTTTGACATTCTGATAGGTGGTACAACAATGCCAAATGATGCTTTTACATTTAGTTGGAGTGTTAATATCAAGTATTCTCTTTCCATTAGTGTTGTTATAGGTGCTATGGGTGCTAATGTCACTAGCGATAGTAATGTCCTTAGGAGAAGTAATATGGGGGGACCATAAGGTCCACCTATATCGAAATTTCAATCTTCTTTCTATTAGAATCCATTCACCAACATAAATTTTCCTTTCTTGACAACTTTGAATCTACTTGATCTATCTAGGTGAACAAATGACCCCATAAAACACCACCTTTGGTGGTCGACAATTCCCACCAAATTACCATCTGATATCCCAAAGTTTGATTATAAACATGGGGAAGATACTTCCATGCACATCATGACATATAACCTTTGGTGTTCTTCGAACTAACCGGTGGATGATAGCATAAGGTTAATACTTTTCCAGTGGACCTTGACAGGAAGTGTCATTAAGTGGTACATTGAGTTAAAGGGTGATTTGTTTAGTGACTTTTAATCATTGGCCATGGAATTTTTAACGCATTTCCAACTTCCCATACGATATGAGACTAGATCTGAGATTTTTATGTTACTGCAACAAAATACTGTCACACTTGTCTTAGATCATATTCATGAATGGAGATGGAGGCATTGGCTCATTAGATACAATATTCCAGATCAATTACTGATATATTGGTTTGCTAAGTCATTAATACCATGGATTGCCAAAGATGTAGCTATGTCAGGAGCAGTTACCGAGGAAAAGGTAATTCTGTGTTCTCAACATTTAGTTCTATCTACTCTTAGTTTGACACATTGTACGATACAATTCCACATGCTTCGAGGTCGTCAACAAATCCAATAAAACCTAATCTAGGACCACATGTTGACAATATGGTTGGTTTTGTATCCCATGATTCAGTTGGCTAGTTAAGTGGACACATGAGTAAGATTTCCATATCCACAAATCCACCAACAAATGGGCCAACAACCCAAGGTGCTATATTTATTCTCTAGACCTTAGAGGTTCATTTGGTCGAATCCATAGAATCAAAGAACTCTCAACAACTTGGAGACAAGAAAACGAATAAGAAAAATAATTCTAATATTGGGAAAGGGAGTACTCAAGATCAAAATGATGATGTGGGAGGCATGAAAGGGTAGAAGAAATTGAAATTTCCCTTCAATATCTATGGTGGAGACAATTTCCTCGATTGGATGATATCCATCTCTTTTTATCTCGAGACCCCCAACAACCTACTATTATTGCAAATCCATTCCCATTGAAAAAACACAAATGGTTACAGTAAATCCCGCACATCTGCAAGCGGTAACGTTGGGTAACCCCTAGTAAGGGGGAAACACACCGAGTCCAAATATCTACATGTGAGTTTAAATGGTTAATTTTCAAACATGGAATCATAATTATGACAATCTTAAGAATGGTCCTTTAGATAAGGAATTGTCTTCTTCCCATCCCGGTGGTCCTTCCAAATAAAGAAGACATCATTTGATATGGTGCTTTTCCCATTGAAGGGAATTATTTAAAGGTAAACACATAATCCCAATGTATGGGGTACCCGTAATTACAATATTGTGGAATATTTATCCTAGGCACCATGTTCCATGTCTACGCTTAAAGTTTCCTAAATCTGCCCGACATAGAAGAAATCATAGTCGTCTTTTATAAGCGGGTTCAACCCCTCATATACTTGATTAATTAATTTTGACATCAACCATAGTTGGCCTAGGATTCCCCACCAATTTTCTTTTCAAATTCAAGTGGTTTTATGTGGGATCAATATATTCAGGACAATTGTTGATGAAGGAGCCTCCAATTTCCATGTCATTTCCATGTTTGTTGTATTCCTTGAGATATTTCCTGGCTAGGGAAACAATGCCAAGGACATTTAAAATCTAAGGTGGTTAGAGTTTTGAAGATCTGTTCAAAGAACAGAGGATGTGATATTGGTTTTGATTGAGATTCAATAATAGTTTTTAACTATTATTGGTCAAACTATAAAGGGAAAAAATATTATCACTTTGGCACAATTTGAATTATCATTAAAAGAAAGTGAGCAAAGAAAACCAAAGCATTAAAAGATGCATCATAAAGATAAATATGTATTTAACCCATGATAATAGAAAATACAAATTAAATATAAATGAAATTCTATCTATTCATGATAAATTATATTTCAGATCATAAACATAACTGAAAATTAAAGATACATATCATGATTACATATCATGATCATACTTACAATAGAATTAATGAAATTTGTAACTTTATCAAACTCTTTACGAAGACAATAGTGGTCATGCTAAATTTTCTTTCGTATCATCTCATGTATATTTGAAAAGGAAGAAATAAAACATGATAACATAACACAGAGAAATATTACGAATGCCAAAAACCAAAATCGAGAATCCTTTACGTTTGAAAAGATAATATTTATTTGAAATCTATTACAAGCTAAGTCCAAAATCGCCCCCTTTGAATTACATGGAGTTCACTCTTTATACCATAGAGTCGTCAACAATTTTTTTTATTATGGCTATTCTTCTGCGTATGGTTTATAAGAGCCAAAACTAATACATTCAGAAATAGGATGAATCCCAGAATTCGAGCTGAGAATATATTTGGATGGCGATTCAAGATTGGGTTTTTTCAGCATTTTCCTCATAGACATAGATTATTAAGGAGATATTTGATAAATTTAGCCACATAGTTGTAATAATGCTTCCAGAGATTAGAGACATGGCACTTTCCTATTTGTTTTTGCATTTGGCTAGGCAGATTTGAAAAGGCCCCAAGCCAAAATGTGATATAACCTGCAACTACCACATAGCATCGTTGAATTTGGTTTAATGTAACTTCAGGTCTAAGCCTACTCGTTAACCTTCGAGCATTTTAAAATGCGAAATGGTTTGTGATCTTTGATTTGAGATCGCCCACGATTTGACCTGCGAACATACATGCGATTTATTATATATATATATATATATATATATATATATATATATATATTTACAATGGTTATTATATATGCAATTTAAATAATTAACTATATTAACATAGACAAAACCTTAAAAAAAAAAAAATTGAAAATTACAAATTATAAAAATTAAACCAAATTACAATTTAATACTAAAGTTATACTAACTTTATAACTAAAAACAAAATAAAATTTAAACATCATAGATTTACAAGGGCTCAATCCTAGATTTTAATCTATCTTTAGATAAAATTAAATTGTTTTAGAGTTAAAATCTAAACTAAGGAAAAAACTAAGAAATATCTAATATAAGATTCAAAAACTAAACATTTTGATTTTACTTAGAATTTAACCTATGTTACAACATTTGGTTCCATATGGGGATAGTGGCTCCTTATGAAGCACTAAGAACAACAAACCTCATGTCTTGTTTATTGGGCAGTGGAGTCATTATTCTCTAAATTTAAACTAAAATTTATTCAATAAAGATAAAACCCGTTTTGTTACTTTTCAATATAAATCTCATATCTGAAATATTAGAACTATTAAAAATCAAAATTTCAAAGCATGATGAATTTTATATTTCAAGCAAAGCTATTAAAGCATTTCCTTCATCAAAATCTACTCAGGATCTATATAAGTTAATTAATTAGAGTCAAGCTAAAACATTAAATTTCAAACTAATAATTGTCTTAACTCATGGGAATAATTAGTTCTTTATATTTATTATAGATAAAACTCAGTTGAGTAAGAGCATAAAGAATATTGAAAAGAACTAATAACAAGGTATGAGTGGATATATGTAGTTACAGTTCATTACAATTATCATAGATATTGCTTCATTTCCAGCTAGACGTCCAGATCCCCGGTGAAGATATCTATATTCCCCAATTCTAAATTTCCTTTCACCATCCCAATTTTTAATATGATTTCATTGATTTGAGATGAGGAAACTTATTTAAATGAATTTCCTTTCATCATCTCTTTTGGAAAAGATGGGAACAATCAATTTTGAATTTCCTTTCACCATCTGTCTTAACATTTTATTTATCTCTGTGGGACGAGGACAATCAGTGTGTCAAGAACACCATGGGATGATAACTGTTAAAATTTTATAATTAAGTAGAACTGTCTACATGTTAAAATAAACCCTGAGATTAATATCTTCTCAAAATTAACTATATATTTTCCTATGAGTATAATAATAGTTTTTATTCGATCTTTTAAATTTCCCTCGAGAAAACTATCAGTTTCATCTAATATAATAGCTTAGATTACAAGAAATTACCTTAAGTATACCTTTTCAATAGAAATAAAGGAACAAATAATTTTTTCACCTTGTAAAAATAACATGTTTGAAATTTAATCTATCAATTAATTCTATTATTTCTATAGAGATTAGAATAAATGTAAGTGATCTACATAGTTTAGTTTCAACCTAAACTAATCTAACTAATAATAACATTGTTTTTGTAAACTTAAAGACAACTATGTAATATGAAAATAAATGCTCAAATGTGAGCTTATTTATATGCAATTAGATACTATTCTAAATAACATCATTCTTTTTGTTAAGTACAATCAGACTTCTAGTGAAGCCAGTTAAGCAACTTGCTAACTATATGAATTTTTTTTCTTACAAATTTGTACAAGAAAAGAAAAGAAATCTACTAAAAACGAAAAAGTATAGGCTAAAAATAGATAAGTGAAATCTACTTGTATTGTGTTAATGATATTTGGAAGATTAGAGGATTGAAAATAAACAAATTTAAGCCAATCAGCTACAGGATCTTGTAAATCATGTAAAAACATCCTTTGATCATTATGCACATATATACAACCCTCCTCATATGTTTGAAGAAATTTGAGCTTCAATGAACTACCAAACACAACTTCTTTGAATTGTTGATGCTTTTCTTGAAATGCAAGTATTTGATAAGAATTAGGAACAAAAATATAGTTAATATCATCATTGAAAATGTCTTCCTAATATGATATAACAATAGCGGGATGTTTTATAACAACAATATATTCCCGATCATAATTAGTTGAAATATCGTTCTTATAATCATGATTATTACAAATTTCTGAATATGATATTTGAGAATTTTGTTCTTGTTTACTTTATTTGTTAATTTTTTTCACTTGTTGATGATAATTAAATATTTGACAACCAAGTGTTTCATCAACTTTAAAATTCTCTTAGATATAAACTTCTTGAAAAACAAAGCTATCATACATACACTTACTGTTATTTGAAATTCTTGTGAATGATAGCTCAAAGATATCATTTTGTTCAAAACTATTGTGATCTTTATCTTCCATGATAAGAAAAAGATCTATACGTTCTTGAAGACTTTCAAGTGCATTCATAGCGAATTGTCCAAATATATTTCTTTATAAGTAGGTAAACATTCGAATCTTTATTCAAAATAATAAAAACTTGATTCCCTAAAATCTAATTAGAGTAATACATTCATCCGAAAATCATCAAAATCTTCATAAACATCATAAATTGGTGAACTAATGAACTTTTCTGAAGATTCTTTTTGCAAAATCTATTCTTTTTTAATGTCAAGTTCCAATTTTGAATCACATTTATCATATATAGGATGATAAGTATTCAAGCTCTCTAAAGATAAGGATAAAGAAATTTGTTTTTGATCATCTTGAAAATTTTCTTGAATATGTTCATATAAGCTCTCTTGTCTAGATTCATAATTAGTAAATTCATTTTGCTCAGTATACAAATCACTCAAAAAATTAATGCAAAAATCAATTTCACAATGATTTACCTATTGTTGATCTGAAATTTGCATATCTAATTCTTCTTGTTCATCTTCTTCTTTCCGCTCTTCTACATTCAAATCCTCCTTTACTTGATCAGGTAGCATCCCACAAGCCCATAAATTGTTTTCAATTTCTTCAACGTCTATAAACATTTGCTGCAAAGTGGAATACTGCCTTTCTCTAAGGTGAAATGATAAATGGGGATGATGTGCTAGTGCATAGTATACTTTAGCAACAACTTCTGATGGACGAATTTCAACACGCAAATTGTTATAGAAAATTTCAAATCTTCTATTGAATTTCAAAATTGTTTGATCATTCCTTCTTTTTGTAGCATAAAACTCAGAAATATATTGATCACGAGATTTCCTCTCAACCCATTTGTGTAGGAAAGAATCATTAAAAAGAATCCAATAATTAATTGATTTAACTGGTAAGTTTCTAAACCATATTTTCACTTCTCCTACTAATGACTGAGTGGATAACATCATAAAAAATTCCTCATACTAAACATATAAACAATCTGTGAAATGTTCAAAGGATTCCATGTGCCTTTATGCTATAATATCATCTTCTCCATTAAATAAAGGAAATTATTTAAAACATTTAGGAGGTATATCATGAAGAACTAATGGCAGTTTGAGAGGTTTATACCTGTTTGAATCCCGAGGATGAATCTTTGCAGGTTGATCATAAGGTATATTAGAGACTGGATGAATTGGAAAATTAATTTCATTCCCAACTGATGTATAAGACTGAATATGCTCTGAAAGAATAGGGTGGGATTTTTTTTATCAAGAAAACTTTCAAATGAAGCTGATGTAACAAGTTAATCACTATTAACAAAAGGTACTTGTGAATAAAGCTTATTTTCTTGAGTAATATGAGAGGAAGGTAGGATTTTTGTTTCAAATATCCGAGATGAGGTTTTGAGCTTTCTATCCTCTGAATCTATAAAATAGCAGAAAACGTTTTCCAAATGTACAAGACAAAACAACAAAGGACTAAAAAACAAATCTAAAATTTCCTGAAAGAAAGTTAATATTTGACATCTGATTATATTACAATGGTGCTTCATTAATTTGTTAAAGGTTTATCTCTAGTGGAATCCTAAAAATTTATTTAGAATCAAAGTGGAAAAATCAATGGATTCTTCAAATTTTGGAATTGACGGATAGTGGAGTCTCTAGGTGAAGGATTTTATCCAACCTAGGTTTTGTTCACCATCAAAAGGTAGGTATAACTATTTTACCTCTAGGAAAAATATTTCTAAATTTGCTCCCCGACAATGACACCAAAAAATGGTGTATTCCTTGAGATATTTCCTGAGTAGGGAAACAATGCCAAGGATATTTTAAATATCAGGTGGTTGGAGTTTTGAATACTTGTTCAAAGAATAGCAGATATGGTACTGGTTTTGACTGAGATTCAATAATAGTTTTTAACTATTATAAATCAAACTATAAAGGGATAAAATATTAGTGTTGGGTATGCGTTATATTCTTTGCATGAGTAGTAGTGTCCTTGTTGCGCCGGGTGCACAGGGGGGGAAACCCCCCCTACGCGGGGGTTTAGGGGAAGCGCCCCTGAGAAATTTCTTTTTACTTGGGAAACATGTCACATTGTTGCCTCGTTTTTCGTGTTGCCTCGATTTTTGTGTCCATTGTTGGGCGGTTTTTCGGCACATGGTTTTTGTTGATGGTTTAATATTTCCGATTAAGGAATTAGGGTTGTTGACTAATCAGGTCATTGGGTTAGGGTTTTGGATCCTGCTAGCTCCTATATGTATATTGTATTGTAAACAATGTAACATTATGAATGAATATATAATATGTTGGTTTTCCCGATTTGGGTTTCCAATGGAAAAATCTCTATGTAATGTTTGTATTTTCCATTGTATCTTTTCTGTTCTTTTACTGAAAATCCGTTTGCAGTAAATATTGTACAAGGTTAAAATATACATTTGGTATCAGAGCTTTGTTGGCTTTGGGGGGACGCTTTTGTGGTCAAGGGTTTGGATCAGGACTGTGATAAGCCTTGTTACAGTGGGAGATCTATGGTATTGATTTTTTAAGGTGAAAAGAAATGGCGAGCATTTCGAAAATGGAGATCGAGAAGTTTAATGGGTAAAGTTTTGAGAAGTGGAAGCTCAAGATGGAAGATCTTTTGGTGGACAGAGATCAATGGATTGCGATAGATCTAGGTACTCCACCTACAGGAACTTCAACAGATGATTGGAAAAATTTGGTTCGGAAGGCAAAGAGCACAATCCGACTGTGTCTCTCAGATTCAATATTACTAAATGTGTCAGTGGAAGCTACAACCAAGGATTTATGGGATAAGTTGGGGAATTTGTATCAATATAAGTCCCTAGTAAATAAAATATTCCTGAGAAAGAAGTTGTATAACCTGAGGATGCGAGATGGAGACTCGGTGGCAGAGCATTTGAACGCCTTCAATACTGTGGTAAGTTAGTTAGTATCGATTGAGATTAAAATTTCAGATGAAGATAAGTGCATCAATTTATTGTGTTCTTTACCAAACTTGTGGGATAGTCTGGTTGTGGCCATAGGTAGTAATACAACTGCCTTGAATTTTGATGAAGTGGTCTCATCCTTGTTTTCGAAGGAGATGAGACAGAAGAATATGGAAGGACAAAGCAAAGACACATTATTTGCAAGAGGATGCTCCCAGGAAATAAATAGATCTAAGTTCTCAAGTGGGAGATCTAAGTCTAAGGGTATATCTAAATCTCCCAAAAATTTTGTAAAGGTATGTTGGAGATGTGGAAAAGAAGGGCACTACAAGAAGCAGTGTAGATCCAAAGTTGAGAAAAAGAAGAGATCTGAAGAATCTCCTTCTACAGAAGAAAAGACCTCCAAGGAAGAAGGAGGGGATGTGTACTTGGATTCTTCAAGCATGTAACATCCCGCTCTGGCGCACTGAATGAACTTATTCTTTGAGGACACTTGCTCGCAAGTGATTCAGATTATTATGATATTAAAATATTTGTCTTTGATTATGATGCGTCATGGGTAGATAACATGTTGTTTTACTACATTGACATAGACAGGTGCTATTGACTCGGTTTTTCTGAGTGTGCAGGGTTTTGGACCCTGAGGATGCAGAGGCATCGATGGAACCCCTTGGACTCCGGATTGAGTCAGGGAGTGTGCTATTTGGGTTTGATTGATTTACTGTGATATTAGTACATTTGAGATGATGATATGATGTGGACATGTTCTGACATGATTTGTTGATGATGCAGGCTGACGATAGCTTGCCGACCAGACTCACATATGGAGTAAAGGGGTCACACACGACTACCAGAGAGGTTGAGGGAGAGGTGTGGAAAGCATCCCTGCCAGGCTGCCACAACCTACTATCACTCCCGCCATGGCTCGAACTGTAGGTTAACGATTACCTAGTTCGAGAGGACCCATGATGCCGTGAGGGCAGACTGTGACAGTTGCTCACGATGGTTCTAAGGGGCGCGCAATAAGGCGGGGGACTTATTCCTTAGAAGCCCTTAGTCTCCCACAAGTTCACCTGGCGGAGTGTTGACTCCAGGGGTTATTGATGTTTACCAATCAGTCAAGAGGCGAGTGACACCCTTGGAGCACGTAGTGGGTCGTGAAGGGCACGTCGCGCAAAGAAACAAAAGAGGCGAGTGACACCCTTGGAGCACGTAGTGCGTCCTAAAGGGCACGTCGCATTGATGATGATAAAGGAACGAACCTATATGGCCCTAAGACAATCAACACTTTAAGAAATTTTAAAACAACTCCCCTAATTAAATGTCGCCCAGTTCAGAATCTAAGTCCTAAGTCTAAAAACTTTGCTAGGGGTAAGATTTTGTCTACCCTTGAGAAAATATCTATATAANGATTGAGTCAGGGAGTGTGCTATTTGGGTTTGATTGATTTACTGTGATATTAGTACATTTGAGATGATGATATGATGTGGACATGTTCTGACATGATTTGTTGATGATGCAGGCTGACGATAGCTTGCCGACCAGACTCACATATGGAGTAAAGGGGTCACACACGACTACCAGAGAGGTTGAGGGAGAGGTGTGGAAAGCATCCCTGCCAGGCTGCCACAACCTACTATCACTCCCGCCATGGCTCGAACTGTAGGTTAACGATTACCTAGTTCGAGAGGACCCATGATGCCGTGAGGGCAGACTGTGACAGTTGCTCACGATGGTTCTAAGGGGCGCGCAATAAGGCGGGGGACTTATTCCTTAGAAGCCCTTAGTCTCCCACAAGTTCACCTGGCGGAGTGTTGACTCCAGGGGTTATTGATGTTTACCAATCAGTCAAGAGGCGAGTGACACCCTTGGAGCACGTAGTGGGTCGTGAAGGGCACGTCGCGCAAAGAAACAAAAGAGGCGAGTGACACCCTTGGAGCACGTAGTGCGTCCTAAAGGGCACGTCGCATTGATGATGATAAAGGAACGAACCTATATGGCCCTAAGACAATCAACACTTTAAGAAATTTTAAAACAACTCCCCTAATTAAATGTCGCCCAGTTCAGAATCTAAGTCCTAAGTCTAAAAACTTTGCTAGGGGTAAGATTTTGTCTACCCTTGAGAAAATATCTATATAAAATTATAATAATAAAATTTAAAATAAAAACCCCTTACGTAATAATTTGGTATTCATAAATTTCGGGGTAAAATGAAGAGAGTAAGAAATTAAATAAAATCAGTGCTTAAAAAAAATATAAAGAAGAAATTGATTATTTTTAACTTTTGATAGTTTTAAAATATGTTGAATTAATAATAAAAGGGAAAAGGGGTTAAATTGCAACTGTCGTTTTTAGTTCTAATAAAAAGGGGAAAGAGGGAAATTATAAAATTTAGGAAACTAGGGGATGGAGGTAACATAAAAAGGGAAAGAGGGGAACTTATGGTAAAAAGCAAGAGGTCAACTTAGTAAAGAAACTGCAATTAAGAACTTTCTAAATTGAACTAAATTAGCAACTTCATTGTAGGGAAAGTCTTTAAAACCTATAAGGGAATCTAGGGACACCTAGGAGTAAATTTAGGAGTAACTCTAGGTGGGTGAGGGAATTAGACAACTTAATAAATTAAAGAAAATAATTATTGGAGGAATGTGGGGGGATGAATGACACTTGTACGAAGGATAAATTTTAGAAGATTTTTATTTAAAACTTAAATTAAATGAGATTTAGGGAAAAAATGGAAGTTCTAAAACTCTATAAAAGAGAGAAAGGAGGAGGAAGAAAGGGATCGGCTGTTAGCGTAACGTTATGCTGTCGGATTATTGACTTGACTGATTTACTTGTGGGAGTTGGGTTTTCCCAGCTCGGAGAGGAGTGGTAGCTTGGCCTTGCGAGGTGAGGTGGGAGCTAGACGTACCATCTAGATAGTGTGTGGCCCCTTTGCGGCTTAGGGGGATAAGGGGGAAGCAAACTAACCCTAGCATTGGCTGGGAGGTACCGATGTAGTCTCGACGGTCGGCGAGCGGGAGTGGCACGCAACGCGCGGACGTCATTCGAGGCAGGAGATAAGGCAACGGTACGCTCATTATTTTGTAGAGTAGAATGCATTAGGAACTTATGTTTGAGCTGTATGTTGATTGTAAATGGATGATTTCTGCCTTGAGATTTTTCCCATACGATTGATTGCCTAAAATTATTATGGTTAGTGTTCTGGTTTGGGTTTTACTGTTCTTTGGTTGGGATCTTTATGCTTCTGCGTTACTCTTCGTGCTGTATTTTCTCGGATGTGGTAGTTTCACATTTAAATTATTGTTGTATAGGTTCACAGTCATTGACAATCACTGATATAGATGTAATGCAAGGTCGTATATACTTGGATGCGTTGTTATTTATATAGATAATGCATTGAATTTTACCTCTGGTATTCACATAGATAATGCGTTGTAATGGCGAATTCCTGCGGTAATAAATATTAACATTTTACCTCTGTTATTTACTTAGATAATGAAAAAAAAAATTGAACTCTTCTGTAATGGATGTAATGGCGAATTCGTTCGACAATGGCGAATTCGTCTGTAATAGTTAAATACCATTTACTCCTGTCATTACCTAGATAAAAAGAAAGGGGGGTTTTCGAATTCATTCTGTGATGGGGGTTAATGGAATTTGTGAATTTATTAATAGTCGGCGATGGCATTTCCTTGCAATTGCATTTGGTACAATGACTTGCGAATTTAATTTCTGGCATGCGATTGCAGTTCCTGGCATTTTCATTTTATAATTAGATTACGGTGAAATTGTTTCTGGAATTCGAAATATTCTGTGTTTTATCATAGCATCTCCATCCCCTGAACAACGAAACTCCCTGTGCAAGTCATGATGAAACACTTGTTTATGGCACACTCTGTTGAAAATTCGTTACCTAGGAAAACTCCTTCCTGGCATTCCGTTTTTGTAATTAGTTACTGAGAATTGTTTCTGGAATTTCGCTTGGGTAAGTTGATACTGAACTTGATTTTTGGCGTTTTTTTTCATGGCCGTAATTTCCCTTGCCCCTTTTGACAACCCAACATTATTAACCGAATACAATAACATGTCACCTCGTTTTTCTCCTTATTTCACCTCTGTCTTTTGGCTGTATCAAAGTCCTGGGTCTACCAATCCCAACCACCATTTGTTTTCCAAGGGTAATTTTTCTTTCGTTTCTCCTTTCAACACTACAACGTAATGGTGATAGCAGTACTCCACCTACTAGGTCCATGTTGACCAGGATCTTTAGGCTTGCTCCGTTGAGTTGAAAGGCCTCCAAACTTGCGCGACATCATTCTCACGCTCGGTTGAATCGCGTCCACCCTTTTACTTTTGAACGAACTGCATATTTATCCCAACTCGTTGCAGAGTTGATTTTTGTAAAGTTTCGTCCCTTCTTTGGTTGATTCCTGGATGAGATGGTTTATTTTATTATAATTTCGTACCCTAACACGTCCATTTTATTATGTTTGTTTTTTGCAATTTTAGCATGGAGTCGTATGTCTGTTTGCTGAGTTGGTTAAGTCAACGTTGGTCCTGAACTCCACCTTACACGCCGGTTCTACAACGATAATGTTGTCTCTACAGGTTGGGTAGCGTAATTGGAGGCACCTAAACCCTTTCTAGCGTCTCCCTTAGTCCGCGCCTTCAATTAGCAATCCTTTTAGATTTTAATAACGACCCAGATTTAGAATGTTGGGACAACGACGTCAGTTGGACTTAGACACAGTTTTAGAAGGGAGCATAGATTTTGGGTATTTATCGGATTAATTTTGTAATTAACTGATTTGGGGAGTTTAGTGGGACGTGCCTCTACACTCTTAACCTTCACAAGGATGACACCGTACCCTATTGTGGTTTCAATCTTCTACCGTTTCCAGAATCGCCTTTACAATTAATCCTGATAACTCTAAAATCATGATAGTCGTAGTTGAACGATTATACTTTTTCTTCCTTGTGGGATATCGTAACTGCTGATTTTGTTTGAGATATGGGAAGAATGATTAGAGTGGCTAGTTATGTATAACCGGATTGTTCCCATGGTCTTTCAACCACTGAAATTATCTCTAGATTCTAAAACGCAGTTTACCAACAGAAAACTTTATTTAGAATCTTAAATCGATTGCTTTTAGGTATGAATTCATGTTTGACCCCGTTCCCTTTATAAACTAGAATTTATCCAGATGCATTAACATCATACATTTATAATCCTTGACACTTGTAATTTTAGTCCTTAGACACTTGCAAGTTAAAGGTATTAAATTATTGATTACCTTGATTTTGGTATTGAATTCTTAATTTATCACTTAAGTAATTAGCTCTTTTCCTTGTGATACATAGGGAGCTACCTAGGAGTTGTACTTGTTACATGAGTTGAATCATCGATAGGTTATGCTGGACTTAAATGAATTGACCTTAACAAGTTACTCATCGTATTTAGAAGAGTTTTATGGCTATTCAAAGTTGTAGTTGTGCCCTTGTGTTTCTTGCTAATCTTCATGTAATTCCTTTTGCTCAATTGTTTTCTTATATATTGCGTAATGGATTGATTAATCATAGCAGAGTAATTATTTGGCACCGTGATAGGTATGATGGGAAGGAGTGTAGTCACTTCTTCTGCCACTATAAATGTTAGCTGAAGTTGAATTAATGAATGATTAATTCCGCACTTGGAAGTAAAGTGGATGACTACCCTTGCATCTTGATTTAAAATAAAGTTGTTTTCATTTCGCTCGCACTTATTTTGTTTCAATATGGATTCATAATCAAATTCTCTTGCACCATGGAATTCTTGTGATGTGTGTTGATTCATAGAACTTTATCACGCAACGATCGTCATTGATGTTTGTTGATTTAGCATTTTTAGTTTGGTCTGGATTGTGTTAGTGGGATGTAGACACCTCCATGTTCCTCAGAACAGTCGCTAGCCCTGAGACCTTAAATGGTTAAAATTGATGGGAACCTAGGCTTGAGCACTGCTTATGTGTCTTGGAGGTCCTAACCATTGCAGGGTAGGACGAGCGGGTAGTCAATCTTATTATTTTGTCAGTTGATTGTTGTTCATTGCTGGAAAATGTTGATGTGCATCTTAGATCTTTATGTTGGCATCACAGTTGTATGCGTCATGATTCGTCATCATGTGGCGGCGTAGAGTATAATGTCTTTTACCCTTGTACACCCGCACACACAAAAAAAAAATAAAAAAAATTGCACTTGTTATAAGAGGTTTTTCATCGTAACGAGGAGGAATGTTACATATGGTATCAGAGCCAGGTTCAACCCGCGACTTGGGATCGCTACAAATTTCATTGACATGATTTGATTATACTGTTTCTAATAGAGTTGATTGTGTGCATGTAGGTAATCATGGTTAGAGGATGCTGCAGAGGTAGACGATGGGGTGGTAGGGGAGGAGGCATAACACCCCTAGTAGCATCTACGCCTGAGGGGTCTAACCCCCAGGGAGACGAGCAGGTTCTCGGGCAGGAGCAGATAGCAGTTGGCGATGTAGTCAGAATGATGAGATCTTTTCAGTGCATGTCCAAGGCACTGACTAGTCGTTTGGACAAAGATGAGGCCAGAGCGTCGGCACCCGTTGAGGTTCCACCGTGCGCTCTAGTCGGTACTGGTAGCATTCACCGTGAACTCGCGAAGGTCAAATTTCCTGAGTTCTTTGGTGCCCCGGATGGCGCAGCCACCGAGGCATGGTTGGAGAACATGGCGATGTGCTTCGCACTTCATGATTATACCTCCAACATGAAGGTCCGCATGGTGGTATTTCAACTGAAGGGGAGCGCTCTTCTATGGTGGAAGATGCTCCTACCACAACGGAACATGGCCTTCGAAGACGTGTCATGGGAACTATTCGAGGAACGATTCCGAGAGAGGTACCTTTCAGAGTAATTCATTGAACGTCAGCTCAATGAGTTCAACACCTTATGACAGGGAGGTCGTACGGTGCCTGAGTACGAGGCTCGTTTCATGGAGCTACTCCGGTATGCTCCGCACCTTAACATGGAGAAACTTAAGGTCAACAGGTTCGTGTTCGGCCTTAACGACAATATACGTGAAAAGGTTAGGATTTTGATGCCCCAAACATTGCACGATGTCGTCCAGAAGGCCCTCATAGCAGAGGAGGAGCTTATCAGTGGGGGTCAGACCAGGACTCCAGCAAGACCAGCAGGGCAAGTTTCATCTGGAACACAGCAGCACCAGACACCAGCGAGACATATGCCAGGATATCGTGGCTTCTAGAGGGGATCCACTTTCACTACACCCGATGACCGACGCCTCAGCAGCGGACACCTTACCGGGGACCACAACATCAGCAACAACGTCGCCCGCAGTAGCGACAGTTTAGGCCTGTTTAGCAGAACAGACCAGGGTTCCAGGCCGGTGGGCCGTCATTTTCTACTTCGGGTACCAGAACTACTGGGTCGAAGAAGGGGTGTTGGATGTGTGGGGAGCCACACTACCAGTGCGATTGTCCTGTGGAGAGGACCAAAGCGTCCAGATCAGTAGGACCCACTACCGTGGGAGATATGGGCAAGGCCCATCGGATTCATGCCGCGGTGAATAACTGCCACGGAGAGCATCAGTCGACTGTGCTCAAGACGATAGGTACTGTCGCTGACCAAACCCTTAGTGTTTTGATAGATCCCGGTGCTACTGAGAGTTTCATTTCTGGTGCAGCGCTAAAAAGGATTAAGGTAAAGGCAGTCGAACAAGATGAGTTTAGCTTCGTGGAGATGGCCTCGGGAGCCAAACAGAAGGTTGGAGGAAAGGTTACGGGTTGTGCCCTCAACCTGGGAGAGTTTGTCACAAAGGCCAACCTATACGTCATGATGTTAGGATCTTATGATGTCATGATTGGTATGGATTGGTTGGAATCGCATGAGGCGATACTCAACTGTAAGACAAAATGGTTGAGCTTGGTCGATGATGAGGGACATAGACGTGTGATTGTAGGATGGAACTAGGGAGTTTCCCTGAGGTTCATCTCTTCCTTACAGCTACAGAAGAGTATGCGCAAGGGGTGCAAGCTTTATGCGATCCTTGCGTTAAACGAGAAGGGAGTAGCGGAAGGTCTAGAACACCTTTCGGTGGTGAGAGAGTTTGCGGACGTATTTCCGGAGGAGTTACCTGGGATGCTGCCGGAGAGAGATTTGGATTTTACCATAGACCTAAAATCGGGGACTGAACCGATAGCAAGAATGCCTTATCGGATGTCGACCCCGGAGTTACAAGAGTTGAAAATGCAACTGAAAGAGTTGTTGGACCTGGGACTGATACATCCTAGTGTGTCACCATGGGGTGCACCGGTTATTTTCATACGAAAGAAGGATGGATCATGGAGGATTTGCATCGACTACCGTCAACTGAACAAGGCCACGATCAAAAATTAGTATCGCTTGCCAAGAATTGATGATCTGTTCGATCAAATGAAGGGTGCGACGATGTTCTCCAAGATTGATTTGCGATCAGGGTATCACCAGTTGCGGATCAAGGAGGATGATGTCCCTAAGACCGCCTTTAAGATGAAGTTTGGACATTACAAGTTTACTGTTTTACTGTTTGGACTGACAAACTCCCCAGGGGTATTTATGAGTTTGATGAACAGGTTGTTCCGCGAGTACTTGGACAAGTTCATCCAAGTATTCATTGACGATATTTTGATCTACTCTCAGACGACGAAGGAGCATGACGAGCACTTGTGCTTGGTACTACAATGTCTGCAAGAGCACAAACTGTATGGGAAATTGTCCAAATGCTCATTTTATCAATCGAGGATTCACTACTTGGGGCATGTCATCTCTGGTGAAGGCATCGCCGTGGATCCAGCCAAGGTCGAGGCTATTATGGAATGGCCTGCGCCGACGAATGTTACAGAAGTGCGTAGATTTATGGGTTTAGTAGGATAGTATCGACGGTTTGTCGAGGGATTTTCAAAGATAGCAAATCCGATCACGGAATTACAGAAGAAAAACAAGAATTTTGTTTGGACCGAGAAATGCACAGAAGCATTTCAAAGGCTTAAGGAGTTGTTAACAACAACACCAATACTAAAGGTCCCTGACATGGGCACGGACTTCTTGGTATGCATTGACGCATCCAAGGAAGGTTTAGGCGGAGTCTTGATGCAAGACAGACGAGTGATTGCTTACATTTCGAGGAAACTGAGAAGGCATGAGGAGAACTACACGACGCACGATTTGGAGTTATTAGCCATCGTATATTCCTTGAAGGTTTGGAGACACTACCTAGTTGGATGAAAATTTGAACTAAAGATTGATCATTGTGGACTACAACACATTTTTACACAAAGCGACCTGAACGCGCGACAACGACGTTGGTCGAAGTTGCTTAGCAAGTACAACTTTGAGATTACTTACATAAAGGGAACAATGAATCGAGTGGTGGATGCTTTGATTCAGAGACCATGCATCTTTTCGGTGTTGCCTCTTCAGACGAATCTACGTGAGAAGATTCTCACTTTACAGCGTGACGATGACTAGTACAAAGAGGTCGAGGGTTTTATCGGACACAACACAATGATGGTACCATGATTTGAGGGATTTTCATTTGATAGCGATGGTTTATTGAGGTTTAAAGGTCAGATTTACGTACCACAAAACGACGAATTAAGGGTGTTAATCCTGAGCGAGGCTCATAGAGAAGTTTACATGGCTCACCTGGGAGTCACGAAGATGAGGGCAGACCTTAAGCCCTTATTCTTTTGGAAGGGAATGAAGGCAGACATAGTCAACTATGTGGCCAGATGCCTCGAATGTCAGCAGGTAAAGGCTAAACATAGACACCCAACGGGATTACTACAACCGCACGCTATTCCATAATCAAAATGGGAGGTTATTTCGATGGATTGCCACTGACGACAAGGATACATGACTCGATTTTCATAGTAGTAGACACTCTGATGAAGAGTGCTCACTTTATTCCTGTGCGTATGACGTATCAGGCACCTGACATAGCTAGATTTTTTATCAGTGAGATTGTGAGGCAGCATGGTGTGCCTAAGAGGATTATATCCGATCGAGGATCGGTGTTTACTGGACGATTTTGGACGAGTTTCCAAGAGGCCTTGGGAACCCAACTTAACTTTAGTACTACGTATCACCCGGAGACTGATGGGAAGATCGAACGAACGAACCAAACCTTGGAAGACATGTTGTGCATGTACGTGATGGACCAACGGCGTTGGGAATAATTCTTGCCTCTAGTAGAGTTCGCTTACAACAATAGTTACCAGAGCACCATTAATATGGTGCCTTTCGAGTTTGTTTACGGGCGACCGTGTCAGACGCCCTTGAGTTGGGATCAGCTTGATGATAGGGTCTTGGTGGGACTAGAAGCGATCCAAGAAATGGAAGAGCAAATGCAAACCATAAGACAAAGGATTAAAGAAGCGCAGGATCGACATAAGAGTTATGCCGATGTGCATCATGTCGACCGTAGTTATGAGGTCGGTGATCGAGTCTTCTTGCGGGTTAAACCGCATAAGAGTTCGATTAAGTTTGGGAAGGGAGATAAACTCTCTACTAGGTTCATGGGACCTTTCAATATTGTGGAGAGAAAGGGGCCCGTGGCCTATCGACTATCCTTGCCTGATTCCTTGAGGTGCATGCACGATGTTTTTCATGTATCTGTTTTGAGACATTATATTAGTGATCCTACACATGTATTTGACATGAGTTCTTTGCAGGTATCGGACGAGGGAGTGCTCACGACTGAGCCGTTCCGCATCTTAGATCATCGCATTCGACAGTTACGACATCGAACGGTAGATCAGGTCAAGGTCCAGTGGGACAATTATAGTCCGCACTCGACGACTTGGGAGGACGCATATGATATGCGCCGACAGTTTCCATTTTTGTTTGATAGATAGACATATGATACTGTGATACACTTATTTCGGCATTTATACTATGAAACTTCAGGATGAAGTTTAGACCAAGAGGGGGTGTATGTAACATCCCGCTCTGGCGCACTGAGCGAACTTATTCTTTGAGGACACTTGCTCACAAGTGATACAGATTATTATGATATTAAAACATTTTTCTTTGATTATGATGTGTCATGGGTAGATGACATGTTGTTTTACTACATTGACATAGACAGGTGCTATTGACTCGGGTTTTTTGAGTGTGCAAGGTTTTGGACCCTGAGGATGCAGAGGCATCGATGGAACCCCTTGGACTCTAGATTGAGTCAGGGAGTGTTCTATTTGACTGATTTACTGTGATATTAGTACATTTGAGATGATGATATGATGTGGACATGTTCTGACATGATTTGTTGATGATGTACGCTGACGATAGCTTGCCGACCAGACTCACATATGGAGTAAAGGGGTCACACACGACTACCAGAGAAGTTGAGGGAGAGGTGTGGACAACAGCCCTGCCACAACCTACTAGCACTCCCACTGTGGCTCAAACTGTAGGTTAACGATTACCTAGTTCGAGAGGGACGACGATGTCGTGAGGGAAAATTGTGACAGTCGCTCACGATGATTTTAAGGGGCGCGCAATAAGGTGGGGGCCTTATTCCTTAGAAGCCCTTAGTCTTCCACAAGTTCACCTGGCGGAGTGTTGACTCCAAGGGTTATTGATGTCTACCAATCAGTCAAGAGGCGACTGGCACCCTTGGAGCACATAGTGCGTCCTGAAGGGCCTGTCGCGCAAAGAAACAAAAGAGGTGAGTGGCACCCTTGGAGCACGTAGTGCGTCCTGAAGGGCACGTCACGTTGATGATGATAAAGGAACGAACCTAGATGGCCCTAAGACAATCAACACTTTAAGAAATTTTAAAACAACTCCCCTAATTAAATGTCGCCCAGTTCAGAATCTAAGTCCTAAGTCTAAAAACTTCGCTAGGGGTAAGATTTTGTCTACCCTTGAGAAAATATCTATATAAAATTATAATAATAAAATTTAAAATAAAAACCCCTTACGTAATAATTTGGTCTTCATAAATTTCGGGGTAAAATGAAGAGAGTAAGAAATTAAATAAAATCAGTGGATAAAAAAAATATAAAGAAGAAATTAATTATTTTTAACTTTTGATAGTTTTAAAAGATGTTGAATTAATAATAAAAGGGAAAAGGGGTTAAATTGCAACTG
>SNQJ01S0004238.1:205607-221292 GCA_010110895.2 Picea sitchensis
CCGTAGGCGTAGCGACTCCAAAGGGATGTACCACTAGCCACCCCCGAGCTGAGACCACGATTTCCTGAGACCTGCGTCTCTCTGTCCGCCAGTGTCCAGGAGCGAAGGCTGTCAATCCCCTCCTCTGCGATCACTCACTCTGCCTAGAACTGTCGAGTTCCCCTCGCGTCCGCCCTCTTCAATCGTTTCAGCCGTACGCCTTATCCTCTCACGAGGTCGCGTGTGGCACGATTTCCCTTGCGTCGTTCAGTCATGATGGCTCTACGAATAGGCAGTCCACCTCCCCATCCCTCATCAAGCCATCAACCTTCTGGCCTGCAAGGCATTAATTTCAGGGCTAGCGAGCCGCTGTTGGTTCTCCGGGCCAGTGGAGTCCAAACACGGTATATTATTCTTGGTGGAAGTTAACGCCCCTTTTTCAAGGTGCCCTCCACCACCATCGTGGTCTCTTTTCCGCACATCCCCTCTCAGCAGTTCTGTAATAAATTCAAACTGTTATTTACATTCATTGACCTCTTCCTGCAGGTCCATTTACATCACATATTCATACTTATGAGTTTTTCCATAGTCCTTGGCCGGTTCAGTTATATTTACAATATGGGGGAAACAGGGTGTTACAGTGGCCCCTTTGGGGCTCGGGGGGCTAAGGGGGAAGCAGAGTACCCCTAGCGTTGGCTGGGAGGTACCGGTGTAGTCTCGACGGGCTGTGAGCGGGAACGACACGCAACGCGCGGACGTCATTCGAGGCGGGCGATAAGGCAACGGTACGCTCATTATTTTGTAGAGTAGAATGCATTAGGAACTTATGTTTGAGTTGTATGTTGATTGTAAATGGATGATTTTTGCCTTGAGATTTTGCCCGTACGATTGATTGCCTAAAATGATTATGGTTAGTGTTTTGGTTTGGGTTTTACTATTCTTTGGTTGGGATCTTTATGCTTCTGCGTTACTCTTCGTGCTGTATTTTCCCAGATGTGGTAGTTTCGCATTTAAATTATTGTTGTATAGGTTCACAGTCATTAACAATCACTGATATAGCTGTAATGCATGGTCATATATACTTGGATGCATTGTTATTTATATAGATAATGCGTTGAATTTTACCTTTGGTATTCACATAGATAATGCGTTGTAATGGTGAATTCCTGTGGTAATAAATATAAACATTTTACCTCTGTTATTTACTTAGATAATGAAAAAATAAATTGAACTCTTCTGTAATGGATGTAATGGCGAATTCGTTCGGCAATGGCGAATTCGTCTGTAATCATTAAATAACATTTACTTCTGTCATTACCTAGATAAAAAGAAAGGGGGGTTTTCGAATTCATTTTGTGATGGGGGGTAATGGTATTTGTGAATTTATTAATAGTCGGCGATGGCATTTCCTGGCAGTTGCATTTGGTACAATGACTTGCGAGTTTAATTTCTGGCATGCGATTGCAGTTCCTGGCATTTTCGTTTTATAATTAGATTACGGTGAAATTGTTTCTGGAATTTGAAATATTCTGTGTTTTATCATAACATCTCCATCCCCTGAACAACGAAACTCCCTGTGCAAGTCATGATGAAACACTTGTTTATGGCACACTCTATTGAAAATTCGTTATCCAAGAAAACTCCTTCCTGGCATTCCGTTTTTGTAATTAGTTACTGAGAATTTTTCTGGAATTTCGCTTGGGTAAGTTGATACTGAACTTGATTTTTGGCATTTTTTTTTCATGGTCATAATTTCCCTTGCCCCTTTTGACAGCCCAACATTATTAACCGAATACAGTAACATGTCACCTCATTTTTCTCCTTATTTCACCTCTGTCTTTTGGCTGTATCAAGGTCCTGGGTCTGCCAATCCCAACCACCGTTTTTTTTCCACGAGTAAATTTTCTTTCGTTTCTCCTTTCGGCACTACAGTGTAATGGTGATAGAAGTACTCCACCTGCTAGGTCCACGTTGACCGGGAGCTTTAGGATTTCTCCGTTGAGCTGAAAGGTCTCCAAACTTGCGCGACATCATTCTCACGCTTGGTTGAATCGCGTCCACCCTTTTACTTTCGAACGAACTGCATATTTATCCAAACTCATTGCAAAGTTGATTTTTGTAAAGTTTCGTCCCTTATTTGGTTGATTCCTGGATGAGATGGTTTATTTTGTTATAATTTCGTACCCTAACACGTCCGTTTTATTATGGTTTTTTTTTGCAATTTTAGCATGGAGTCGTATGTCTATTTGCAGAGTTGGTTAAGACAACGCTGGTCCTGAACTCCACCTTACACGCCGGTTCTACAGCGATAATGTTGTCTCTACAGGTTGGGTAACATAACTGGAGGTACCTAAACCCTTTCTAGCATCTCCCTTAGTCCGCGCATTCAATTAGCAATCCCTTTAGATTTTAATAACGACCTAGATTTAGAATGTTGGGACAACGATGTCAGTTGGACTCAGACACAATTTTAGAAGGGAGCATAGATTTTGGGTATTTATCGGATTAATTCTGTAATTAACTGATTTGGGGAGTTTAGTGGGACGTGCCTCTACACTCTTAACCTTCACAAGGATGACACCGTACCCCGTTCTGGTTTCAATCTTCTGCCATTTCCAGAATCGCCTTTACAATTAATCCTGATAACTCTAAAATTGTGATAGTGGTAGTTAAACGGTTATACTTTTTCTTCCTTGTGGGCTATCGTAACTGCTGATTTTGTTTGAGATTTGGCAAGAATGATTAGAGTGGCTAGTTATGTATAACCGGATTGTTCCCATGGTCTTTCAACCACTGAAATTATCTCTAGATTCTAAAACGCAGTTTACCAACAGAAAACTTTATTTAGAATCTTAAATCGATTGCTTTTAGGTATGAATTCACGTTTGACCCCGTTCCCTTTATAAACTAGAATTTATCTAAATGCATTAACATCATACATTTATAATCCTTGACACTTGTAATTTTAGGCCTTATACACTTGCAAGTTAAAAGTATTAAATTCTTGATTACCTTGATTTTGTTATTGAATTCTTAATTTATCACTTAAGTAATTAGCTCTTTTCCTTGTGATACATAGGGAGATACATAGGAGTTGTACTTGTTACATGAGTTGAATCGTCGATAGGTTATGCCGGACTTAAATGAATTGACCTTAACAAGTTACTAATCGTATTTAGAAGAGTTTTATGGCAATTCAAATTTGTAGTTGTGCCCTTGTGTTTCTTGCTAATCTTCATGTAATTCCTTTTGCTCAATTGTTTTCTTTTATATTGTGTAATGGATTGATTAATCATAGAAGAGTAATTATTTGGCACCATGATAGGTATGATGGGCAGGAGTGTAGTCACTTCTTCTGCCACTAGAAATGTTAGCTACAGTTGAATTAATGAATGATTAATTCTGCGCCTAGAAGTAAAGTGGATGACTACCCTTGCATCTTGATTTAAAATAAAGTTGTTTTCATTTCGCTCGCACTTATGTCGTTTCAAGACGGATTCATAATCAAATTCTGTTGCACCGTGGAATTCTTGTGATGTGTTGATTCATAGAACTTTATCGCGCATCGATCGTCATTGATGTTTGTTGATTTAGCATTTTTAGTTTGGTCTGGATTGTGTTAGTGGGATGTAGACACCTCCATGTTCCTCAGAATAGTCGCTAGCCCTGAGACCTTAAATGGTTAAAATCGATGGGAACCTGGGCTTGAGCGTTGCTTATGTGTCTTTGAGGTCCTAACCATTGCAGGGTAGGACGAGCAGGTAGTCAGTCTTATTATTTTGTCAGTGGATTGTTGTTCATTGCTGGCAGATGTTGATGTGCATCTTAGATCTTTATGTTGACATCGCAGTTGTATGCATCATGATTCATCGTCATGTGGCAGCGCAGAGTATATTGTCTTGTTACCCTTGTACACCCGCACACACAACAACAAAAAAAAAATTGCACTTGTTATAAGAGGTTTGTCATCGTAACGAGGAGGAATGTTACAAAGCACATATGCAGATCATGAGGAATGGTTGGTTGAATTAGGGGCATCCTTTCATATGACTCCCCACAGGGAGTGGTTATCTAAATATGAAAGGTATGATGGAGGTAATGTTTTACTAGGTGAGGACTCGACAACCCGAATCATAGGTCGAGGAAAATTAAAGTTGAGGCTCATATATGGAAGGATTAGAACACTACCTAGTGTTCTGCACATCCCAGGATTGGCCATAAATTTTATTTCTGTAAGAAAAATGGACGATCCAGGGGTAAAAACAATATTTGAAAAGGAAACCTGGAGGATGGTTCAAGGAGCAATGGTGTTGTTGAAGGGATTTCAGTTTGGAACTCTGTATAAGCTGCAAGGAAGCACTATTAGTGATGGGTGTAATAGTTCCATTGTTCCTGCTATTGGATTTGAAGAAGAAATAACTCCTACAATCTTTGGAGAAAAGGTTATGTTGTGGAATCAAAGACTAGGGCATATCAGAGAAAAGGGTATTCGACTACTACACGATTAAGGTATAATTGAAGGTATGTATAACTACTCTCTGGATTTTTATTTTTGTGAACATTGTGTATATGGGAAGCAAAATCAGGTAAGATTCCCCTCTAGTGTAACGAGAGAAAAATGAATTTTACAACTAGTTCACAGTGATGTTTTTGGACCTGTGTCGGTCCCATCATTGGGAAAATATGTGTACTATGTCTCATTTATAGATGAATTCTCGAGGAATACTTGGATATATTTCCTCAGGAATAAATCTGAAGTATTTGGCAAGTTTAAAGAGTTTAAGGCTCTTATTGAGAATGAAACAAAGAAAATAATTAAGGTGTCGAGGACATATAATGGAAGAGAGTTATGCAAGAGAAGAATTTGAGGAATTATGTAAGAAGTGTGGTATAGCAAGTCATAATAATACTACATATACACCTCATAAGAATGGAGTTGCATAAAGGATGACCAGGATGTTGATGGAAAAACAAAGGTGCATGCTCAGTGGTGTCGAGTTAGGGAAATAATTCTGGGAAAAGGTAGTTGGTACTACATGTTACCTGGTCAACAAATCACCCTCATCAGTGCTAGATGACAAGAATACACAAGAGGTATGGACTGGTAAGAAACCTTCTCTCACACATCTCAAGGTATTTGGTTGTGATGCATATGTTCATGTTCCAAAGGAAAATAGGAGCAAGCTAGATAAGAAGGTTGTAAAGTGTATCTTTATTGGATATAAAGATGGTCTCAAAGGTTATAAGATTTGGAACCCAGAAAGTAAGAAGGTAGTGTATAGCTGAGATGTGATATTTAGAGAAATGAAGGATGTTGTTAAATAGGAAGTCCTACCAAGTAAGGAAGAACTAGATAAAATAAAGTTTGATTTAAAGGATGATGAATCATACTCTACAGAAGAACATGAATCAGAAGAAGAAGATCCCAATGCTCGAGTATTGAGGAGATCGGTTCGAGAAAAAAGGCTACCAGAAAGGTATATTCCATTTGATCTCCGTTCAAATTTTTGTTTGTCTATTACTGATGATGATCCTAGAACTGTCAGGGAGGCAGTGGATTCAGAGGATGGAAATCTCTGGAAAAAGGCCATGGACGAAGAAATAACATCCTTGGATAAGAATGAGGCTTGGGATCTAGTGGAGTTTCCAATTGGAAGAAATCCCATTGGAAACAAATGGGTATTTGAAAATAAGTTGAATGCTGAAGGAAAAGTGGAGAAACACAAAGCTCGGTTAGTAGCAAAGGGTTATTCCCACGTTGAGGGAATTGATTTTGGTGAGTTTTTTTCTCCTGTTGCCAAGTTAACCTCTATAAGATTTTTGTTATATGTTGTTGTTGCATTTTATTTTGAAGTAGAATATATGGATGTGAAGACAACATTCCTACATGGGGATATGTAAGAATAAATCTATATGAAGAAGCTAGAAGGATTTGTTGTGGAGGGAAAGAAGGAGCTAGTATGCAAGCTGAAAAACTCCCTGTATGGTTTAAAAAAATCACCAAGGTTGTGGTATAAAAAATTTGATACTTATATGTTGGGACTTGGTTTCACAAGAAGAAAAGAGGACAATTGTGTGTATTTTAAATTAATTAGTGATCATTTGATTTATTTGGTCTTGTATGTGGATGACATGTTGCTGATAGGAAACAACAAGGAGATTATCTAGGATGTGAAAACTCAATTGTTCTCTAAATTTGACATGAAGGATCTCGATGCTTCAAATTTCATTTTGGGTATGGAAATTAAAAAAGATCGGAAAAAGAGGAAACTATGGTTAAATCAGAGAAAATATGTCGAGACAATATTACAAAGGTTTAATATGCAAGAATGTAAACCGATCAAGGTTCATATTCCTGTTTGTGTAAAGTTATCTGCGGATCGGTGTCCCAAGACACAGGAAGAGGAGGAGGACATGTCTCATGTTCCATATGCGAGTGCAGTTGGCAATTTGATGTATGCAATTGTATGTACTTGCAGTGGGAGTTTTGAGCAGGTATATGTCAAAACCAGGGAAGCAACATTGGACAACAATAAAAAGGGTTTTTAGGTATTTGCACGACATTGCTAGCTATGGATTGTGCTACCAAGGAAGATCAAGATTGGAAAGAGTGGTGGATATATATGGATTTGTGGATTCATACTAGGCTGGAGAACTAGATGGTAGGAGATCTACAAGTGAGTATGTGTTTAACCTATTTGGAGGAGAAATAAGTTGGATGAGAAAAAGAGAGGCTGAAGTGGCACTTTCAACTACCGAAGCTAAATAAATGGCTTCCACTCATGCAAGTAAGGAAGCAATATGGTTACAAATATTGTGTTCAGGTATTGGGTTGGTACAACAAGCTGTAAGGATAGATTGTGACAGTCAGAGTGCAATTTTTCTAGCGAAGAACCTTACTTGTCATTCAAAGACAAAGCATATTGATATTCAATATCACTTTGTGAGAGACATGGTTGAAGAAAAGAAAGTATTGTTGATGAAGGTGGACACTTTGAAGAATGTTGCAGATTCATTAACAAAATTTGTGAGCACCGAGAATTTCTCTTGGTGTAGAGGATCCATGGGCATTGCTACCCTGGATTGTTGACTATGTAACCCTGTAACCCCATGTATGCAAAGAAAACAACAAGTGGGAGAATTTTGGGTATGTGTTATATTTCGTGCATGAGTAGTAGTGTCACATTTTTTCCTCTAGAAACATGTCACATTTTTGCCTTGTTTTTCATGTTGCCTCGATTTTCGTGTCCATTGTTGGGAGGTTTTTTGGCACATGGTTTTTTGTCGATGGTTTTCTATTTCCGGTTAAGGAATTAGGGTTGTTGACTAATCCAGGTCATTGGGTTAGGGTTTTGGATGTCACTGGCTCCTATATGTATATTGTATTGTAAACAATGTAACATTATGAATGAATATAGAATATGTTGGTTTTCCCGGTTTGGGTTTCAAGGGGAAAAATATATTGTACAAGGCTAGAATCTACACTTAGCACTTTGGCACAATTTAAATTGTCGTTGGAAGAAGGTGAGCAAATAAAACCAAAGAGTTAAAAGTTGTAGCATAGAGATAAATATTTATTTAGCCCCTGATAGCATAAAATACAAATTAAATATAAATGAGATTCTATCTGTTCATAAGAAATTACATTTCAAATCATAAACAGAACTGAAAATTAAAGATACAGGTCATGATTATACTTACAGTAGACTTAATGAAATTTGTAACTTTATCAAATGCTTTATGAAGATAGTAGTGGTTGTACTAAATTGTATTTATATAATCTCATGTATATTTGAAAACAAATAAATAAAAAAGTACAACATAACACAGAGAAAGATTATGAATGCCAAAGACCAAAATCTAGAATTTTTTACGTTTGAAAATATAATCTTTATTAAAAAGATATTACAGGATAAGTCCAAAATCCCCCCCCCCCTTGAATTACACGGAGTTCACTCTTTATACCACATAGTCCTCAACACAATTTGTTAATATCGTTGATCTTTAGCCTCATGTTTACAAGAGCCAAAACTAATACATTCGGAAATATGATGAATCCTCGAATTCGAGATTAGAATATATTTGGATGACAATTAAAGATTGTTTTTTTTGGAATTTTCCTCATCGACATATATTATTCAAGATATTTTTGATAAATTTAGCCACAGAGTTGTAATAATGCTTCCATATATTAGAGACGTGGCACTTTCCTATTTGTTTTCACGTTTGGTCAGGCGGATTTGAAATGTCCCCAAGCCAAAATATGATATAACCTACAACTGACACGTAGCATTGTTGTATTTGGTTTAATGTAACTTCAGGTCCATGCCTCTAGAGATGTTTCCTTATAATCAGGTAAAATCTTTGTTCAAAATAATAAAAGCCCGAATCACTAAAATCTAATGAGAGTAATACATTCATCTGAAAATCATCAAAATCTTCGTAAACATCATAAATTGGTGAACTAATGAACTTTTCTGAAGATTATTTTTGCAAAATATAATCTTTTTTAATGTCAAGCTCCAATTTTGAATCACATTTATCATATATAGGATGATGAGTATTCAAGCTCTCTAAAAATAAGGATAAAGAAAATTGTTTTTGATCATCTTAAAAATTTTCTTGAATATGTTCATATAAGCTCTCTTGTTTAGATTCATAATTAGTAAATTCATTTTTCTCAATATAAAAATCACTCAAGAAATTAATGCAAAAATCAATTTCACAATGATTTACCTGTTGCTGATCTGAAATTTGCATATCTAATTCTTCTTGTTCAACTTCTTTTTTTTCCTCTTATGCATACAAATCCTCCTTTACTTGATCAGGTAGCATCCCACAAGCCCATATATTGTTTTCAATTTCTTCAACATCTATAACCATTTGCTACAAAGTGGAATCCTTCCTTTCTCTAAGGTGAAATGATAAATGAGGATGATGTGCTAGTGCATAGTATACCTTAGCAACAACTTTTGATGGACAAATTTCAACAGACAATTTGTTATATAAATTTTCAAATCTCCTGTTGACTTCCAAAACTGTTTGATCATTCCTTCTTTTTGTAGCATAAAACTCAAAAAGATATTGATCATGAGATTTCCTCTCAACCCATTTGTGTAGGAAACAATCATTAAAAATAGTCCAAGAATTAATTGATTTAGCTGGTAAGTTTCTAAACCATATTTTCACTTCTCCTACTAATGAATGAGTGAATACAATCATAAAAAAATCCTCATACTAAATATATAAACAATCTGTGAAATGTTCAAACAATGCCATGTGCCTTTCTGTTGTAATATCATCTTCTCCATTACTAAAGGAAAGTATTTAAAAATTTTAGGAGTTATATCATGAAGAACTAATGGCAGTTTGAGAGGTTTATACCTGTTTAAATCCTGAGGATGAATCTTTGCAGGTTGATCATAAGGTATATTAGAGACCGAAGGAATTAGAAAAATATTTTCATTCCTAACTGATGTATAAGACTTAATATGCTCTAAATGAATAGGGTGAGATTTGTTTATCAAGAAAACTTTCAAATGAAGATGTAAGAAGCTAATCACTATTAACAAAAGGTACTTGTGAATAAAGATTATTTTCTTGAGTAATATGAGAAGAAGGTAGGATTTGTATTTCAAATATCTGAGATGAGGTTTTGAACTTTTTATCCTCTAAATCTATAAAATAGCATAATTGTTTTTCCAAATGTACAAGACAGAACAACAAAGGACTAAAAAACAAATCTAAAATTTATTGAAAGAAAGTTAATATTTGACACCTGATTATTTTACAATGGTTATTCATTAACTTGTTAAAATTTGATCTCTAGTGGAATCCCGAAAATTTATTTATAATCAAAATGGAAAAATCAATGGATTCTTCAAATTTTGGGATTGAAAGACAGTGGATTCGCTAGGTGAAGGATTTTATCCAACCTAAGTTTTGTTCACCATCAAAAGTTAGGTATAACTATTTTATCTCTAGGAAAAATATTTCTAAATTTGCTCCCTGACAACGACACCAAAAAATGTTGTATTTCTTGAGACATTTCCTGAGTAGGAAAACAATGCGAAGGATATTTTAAGACCCGTTCAAAGAATAGAGGATAGGTTATTGGTTTTGACTGAGATTCAATAATAGTTTTTAACTATTATAAATTAAACTATAAAGGGAGAAAATCTTATCACTTTGGCACAATTTGAATTGTCGTTGGAAGAAGGTGAGTAAAGAAAATCAAAGAGTTAAAAGATGTATCATAGAGATAAATATTTATTTAACCCCTGATAGAAAAAAATACAAATTAAATATAAATGAGATTCTATTTGTTCATGAGAAATTACATTTCAAATCATAAACATAACTGAAAATTAAAGATAAGGGTCATGATTATACTTACAGTAGACTTAATGAAATCTATAACTTTATCAAATGCTTTATGAAGACAGTAGTGATCGTACTAAATTGTATTTCTATCATCTCATGTATATTTGAAAATAAATAAATAAAAAAAGACAACATAACACAAATAAATATTAAGAATGCCAAAGATCAAAATCTATAATCCTTTATGTTTGAAAATACAATCTTTATTAAAAATATTTTACAAGCTAAGTTCGAAATTCCTCCCCCCCTTGAATTACACATAGTTCTCTCTTTATACCACATAGTCCTCAACAAAATTGTTATTATGGATACTCTTCAGCCTTTGGTTTACAAGAGCTAAAACTAATATATTCGTAAATAGGATGAATCCCCGAATTCGAGCTGAGAATATATTTTGATGACAATTCAAGATTGGGTTTTTTGGCATTTTCCTCATTGACATAGATTATTGAGGAGATCCTTGATAAATTTAGTCACACAGTTCTAATAGTGCTTCCATATATTAGATACGTGGAAATTTCCTATTTGTTTTCGCGTTTGTCTAGGCGGATTTGAAATGGCCCCAAGCCAAAACACAATATAACCCGCAGCTGACACGTAGCATCGTTGTATTTGGTTTAATATAAATTCAGGTACATTCCTCTAGATATGTTTCTTTATAAGCAGATAAGCATTCAAATCTTTGTTCAAAATAATAAAACCCGAATCCCTAAAATATAATGAGAGTACTACATTCATCCAAAAATCATCAAAATCTTCATAAACATCATAAATTGGTTAACTATTGAACTTTTTTGAAGATCTTTTTTGCAAAATCTATTATTTTTTAATGTCAAGCTCCAATTTTGAATCACATTTATCATATTTAGGATGATGAGTATTCAAGCTCTCTAAATATAAGGATAATGAAATTTGTCTTTGATCTTCTTGAAAATTTTCTCGAATATGTTCATATAAGTTCTCTTGTTCAGATTCATAATTAGTAAATCCATTTTTCTCAATATACAAATCACTCATTAAATTAATGCAAAAAACAATTTCACAATGATTTACCTGTTGCTGATATGAAATTTTCATATCTAATTCTTCTTGTTCATCTTCTTCTTTCTGCTCTTATGCATTTAGATCCTCCTCTACTTGATCAGGTAGCATCCCAGAAGCCCATAGATTGTTTTCAATTTCTTCAACATATATAAAAATTTGCTGCAAAGTGGAAGACTTCCTTTCTCTAAGGTGAAATCATAAATGAGGATGATGTGCTAGTGCATAGTATACCTTAGAAGAAATTTCTGATGAATAAATTTCATTAAGCAAATTGTTATAGAAATTTTCAAATCTCATGCTGAATTTCAATTTTTTTTTACTATTCATTCTTTTTGTAGCATAAAAATCGGAAAGATATTGATCATGATATTTCCTCTCAGCCCATTTGTGTAGGAAATAATCATTAAAAACAATCCAATAATTAATTGATTTAGCTGGTAAGTTTCTAAACCATATTTTCACTTCTGCTGCTAATGAATGAGTGAATAACATCATAAAAACATCCTCATACTAAATATATAAACAATTTGTGAAATGTTCAAAGGATTCCATGTGTCTTTTTGCTGTAATATCATCTTCTCCATTAAATAAAGGAAAATATTTAAAAAAATTAGGGGGTATCTCATGAAGAACTAATGGAAGTTTGAGAGGTTTATACCTATTTATATCCCGACGATGAATCTTTGTAGGTTGATCATAAGGTATATTAGATACTGAAGGAATTGGAAAATCAATTTCATTCCCAATTCATGTATAATACTGAATATGCTCTGAAAGAATAGGGTGATATTTTTTTATCAAGAAAATTTTTAAATGAAGCTTATGTAAGAAGCTAATCACTATTAACAAAAGGTACTTGTGAATAAAGATTATTTTCTTGAGTAATATGAGAAGAAGGTAGGATTTTTGTTTCGAATATCTGAGATGAGGTTTTGAACTTTATATCCTCTGAATCTATAAAATAGCAGATTTTTTTTTCCAAATGTACAATATAGAACAACAAAGGACTAAAAAACAAATCTAAAATTTCTTGAAAGAAAATTAATATTTGACCCCTGATTATTTTACAATGGTTCTTCATTAATTTGTTAAAGGTTGATCTCCAATGGAATCCTGAAAATTTATTTAGAATCAAAATGGAAAAATCAATGGATTCTTCAAATTTTGGAATTGAAAGACAATGGAGTCGCTAGGTGAAGGATTTTATCCAACCTAAGTTTTGTTCACCATCAAAAGGTAGATATAACTATTTCACCTCTAGGAAAAATATTTCTAAATTTTCTCCTCGACAACGAAACCAAAAAATGTTGTATTCCTTGAGATATTTCGTGAGTAGGGAAACAATGCCAAGGATATTTCAAATATTAGGTGGTTGGAGTTTTGAAGACTTTTTCAAAGAATAGAGGATATGGTGTTGGTTTTGATTGAGAATCAATAATAGTTTTTAACTATTATAAGTTAAACTATAAAGGGAGAAAATCTTAGCACTTTGGTTGGAAGAAGGTGAGAAAAGAAAACCAAAGAGTTAAAAGATGTATCATAGAGATAAATATTTATTTAACCCCTGATAGCAGAAAATACAAATAAAATATAAACGATATTTTATCTGTTCATGAGAAATTACATTTCAGATCATAAACATAGCTAAAAATTAAAGATACAGGTCATGATTATAGTTACAATAGACGTAATGAAATTTGTAACTTTATCAAATGCTTTATGAAGACAATAGTGGTCGTTCTAAATTGTATTTTTATCTTCTCATGTATATTTGAAAATAAATAAATAAATAAGGACAACATAAAGATTACGAATGCCAAAGACCAAAATCTAGAATCCTTTATGTTTGAAAATATAATCTTTATTAAAAATCTATTACAGGCTAAGTCCAAAATACCCCCCTTGAATTAAACAGAGTTTGCTACCACATAGTCCTCAACATTTTTTTTTATTATGGCTATTCTTCATCCTCCAGTTTACAAGAGACAAAACTAATACATTCAGAAATAGGATGAATCCCCAAATTCGAGCTGAGAAAATATTTGGATGACAATTCAATATTGTTTTTTTTTTTGGCATTTTCCTCATCGGCATAGATTATTCAGGAGATCTTTGATAAATTTAGCCACATAGTTGTAATAGTGCTTCCATATATTAGAGACGTGGCACTTTCCTATTTGTTTTCGCATTTGGCTGGGCGGATTTGAAATGGCCCCAAGCCAAAACGCGATCTAACCTACAGCTGATATGTAGCATCGTTGTATTTGGTTTAATGTAACTTCAGGTCCATGCCTCCTTGTTAACCTTTGTTCAATTTGAAATGTGAATGGTTTGTGATCGTTTATTTTAGATCACCTGCGATCTGACCCGCGAACATACATGAGATTTCTTATATATATATATATATATATATATATATATATATATGAAACTAAAGTTTATTCGTAAAAATATATAAATAAATATATTAATATAGACAAAACCTAAAAAAAAATGAAAATTACAAATTATAAAAATTAAACCTAATTACGATTTAGTACTAAAGTTATACTAAGTTTCTAACTAAAAAAAATAAAATTTAAACATCATATATTTACAAGGGATCGATCCGAAAATGTAATCTATATTTAGATAAAATTAAATTATTCTAGAGTTAAAATCTAAACTAGGGAAAAAGCTAAGAAATATCTAATATAAGATTCAAAAACTAAACATTTTTAAATCTACCTAGAATTTAACCTATGTTACAACAATGTTAGAGAGACATAGGTTCTCTAGAGATTGTACAGTTGAACACCATGCTAAACAAATTTGATGGTAACACATTAAAATATCATGGAATCATTACTACCTTTTATTTTAGTTAGTTGGAAATACTACTTCGATTGAAGTCAAAGTAGTCAATGCCCCGTTGGATTACAATCTTTTGTTAAGGAATAGTTGGTCCTATGCGATAAAGGTTGTCATGTTCTTGTTCTTTCAAGCCCTCCAATTTCCCCACGAAGGAAACATGGTTATTATTGATCAATTAGATTATTTTATGTCATACTCCAAAGCTAACGCTAGTATGAAGATTATGTTCATTGGTGGTTCCATGAGTATGTATAACAATGTTAGTTTGGGTATGTTTAAGGATTCATCATTGATGGGTACATTTACCTTTCCTCCACCATTCACCTATTCCAATATAGCTCATATCTATATGATATATTCAGGTGTTATTGAATCACAGGGTTCATGAAATCCTTGGGTAGTACCTAATCCTTTAGAAGTAGATTCATTTGAAGTGATAATGCCACTGAATGTAGTGGAGATTATCTATTAAGTGATCCAGTTGGCATCAGTTGATGTTGATTAGAATCTATAGTAGTATGTGGAATATGATCCCTACACTTCTCCCTTTTGGTCCATTAACCCTCCCATTTCACATGACTTTTTTAATATTGAGTTGTTTTTAGATGAGGCTATCCTAGAAGCCATGCTATTTTAAATAAACCATGGGAAGATATGCATAATTGATCATATTTTCTTACCAAATTGGAACAAGTAGAGGTTGATGTGACTAGATTGATTTAGGACTAGGGAATTTTCTAGGTCATCCAATGAAGTGCTAGGTCTTGACCAAATTGTGTGTAGGATTTCTTCTTCAGAATTTGCCATAAAATTCTCTACTCTAAACTTTACTAAATTTGCATGTCTAATTTATTCACCATGTCTTGATGGACATCACCAAGGAGTTTCCATAGCTCATGAGATATCTAATCATATTTTTCCTTGAGTTGTTCCTAACAGTGACTTGGTTCTAGTTCATGACTAGAATCATGATAGTTTAGGAACATGGAAATTTGAACCTATGTGGTGTGGACCTCGTATGGTGTGTCATATGTTGTTGACAGGGGGCCATAATCTCATGGATTGTGAAAGGAATTTATGGTCTGAGTCTCACAATGGGATCTACCTAAGAAAATATTATTTGTAATCCATTAGGAGTGCAATTATTTGTACCATATTTTATTTTAAGATCTTTGTTTTTGAATTTTTGTATTACAGAGAATGAGTTGTTATTGGAGGTTTATATTTGATTTATTAAATTATGGAATAGTGTTTTGTTAAGTACCTATACTTGTTAAGAACTTGAATAGATCTACAAATATAATCACCACAAATATTGAATACACAATAGATCCACAAAGCAATATAGAAGAAACCACACTTTATTATTACCAAACCCTTGAGGTAGGGAAACACCATACAATGGATCCTATTATGGAAGAGATCC
>SNQJ01S0004238.1:221302-251868 GCA_010110895.2 Picea sitchensis
AACTACCTCTCTAGCTACCTTACATGTTTTTGATAACATATATAAAAATTTGGATACATTTTATTTAGTACCTTTTATATGGAGGTTGTCATTGAACCATGAGGTATGTGTTATAAACTAGCAGATAATGATAGGTTTTTCCCTGCATTCTTATCTTACATGATTAACCATCACTATTGTTGACATTATTCCTTAGGTTCAACCCCACCAATTTGCAAAATTATCCATTCTCTCTTGTTGCACTTTGCAACATGTGTGTGCCTACCCTTCATGATATTCCCTAGTTATCATTCCATTATCCATTTGGCACCCATGCTATGATATTTTGTAGGTATAGGAACCCATATTTAGACCCACCATGACTAAAAGTTGAGACCTCATTATTCTCTCTTAATATTTTTGTGGCCATGCCTAAAGGGGTTCCATTCAATATTTTTTTTTCTTTACGGTTGCATGTACTTATTGTTTATTATGTCTTGGTGTATATTGCTCTGCTATTTTTCACTTTATCCTACTTATATCCATTATATTCACTCTTGGCCTATTGTCATTTGCATCAGTTTGCCTCTATTTTGTGACCTCTACCCTTGGAAAAACCTGATATAAGTGGACATCACTTGCCCAGGTCTATTCCACGCCCTTGGAATTTAGTTTCATTCCATTGAGCCACTCGTTCTCTCCAATATAACATACTTTTATCTCATTTTTGCACTCATAAAAACATAAAAAAGACAAATATATATATATATATATATATATATATATATATATATATATATATATATATATATATATATATATATATNATATATATATATATATATATATATATATATATATATATATATATATATATATATATATATCCCGATTAATTGTTGTCATAGGCTTTTGTCACCCTTGAACATGACACCTATTTGTGTCATTCTCTTACAATTGGGATATATCTTTCCTTAGGAATTGTACCATGATTATGAGTTGTCTACTCCAACTAGTTACTCTTCCAATCACTATCGAGAGTGCTTCAGTGTTGTTGACCCAATATGCATATATGGGGAATTTTTATGCCACTTGCAAAGGACTACAAGACCAAATCCTAACCATTACTTTGCTATGGTATGGCATGAGTCCCACTAGGAAGATTATGCAAAAAATTCTAAGGGATATCATTTCATGTTGTGATTAAAATGGTTATAAACTATTGTCTTTGAATGAAGTTAATGGTGATATGGCATGGTCATGAGTCATATTATTTGAGTTGTGTTACATGTTTAAATTATATGGTATGCTTGGAATACGTATCAAAGGAGTGATATAAGGTTTGGGAGGTATATGTATTGATAACATTAGAAATTTTAAACATTTGATTGTTGGTCGCAAACCTTACCTCTTTGTTATATGTTGTATGTGATCCATATGTGGAATGGTTGAACATATTAATGGTGATTTTTTTTTGTAACAATTTAAGCGACATGATAATTAATACATTAGAGACATATGAGCTTAGGTGATGGAACAACAATTTTGTAAGCTCATTTGTTTTGTTTTAAGAGTGTTAGGGTTTGGAGCTCACAATTTTTCTGAGTTGATTCATCATTGTAAAGATTCCACCCTCATGCAGTAGTGAATTCAAACTAACTCAGTCTTTGGTATAAATAACTTGCAGACATATAAAGCTTGGCCTTTGTGGTACAAGCTTGAGAAAAAAATGTATCTTTGTGGCAACAATATCCTTTTCTTTTTGATGGTGTAGATGAAATCATAGTTCAATAATTTCATTGATTAAATGTTTTATTATGGAAATGTTTCATATTTCCATCCCTCTAGTTCAGTTTTCCTTTTGACTTCCAATCCCTATTCAAGCATCAGTTTGTTATGGTCCACTTCATGAATTATTTTGTTTTAAATCCATAGAAAATTCATGAATACATTTAGCATATATATAATTGTGCAAAACTTATGAATTTGGTTTTGGTATTAGACTCAAGGTTTACGATGTACGTTTTGTGTAATACCCAAAGGCTGAGCCCTTGCTAAATTGCAATTTTGTTTATCGGTTGGTGAGCTTAGTGTTGATAAGCTAGGAGGCTTATGTGAATATTAGGCCAGAGATCCTAGATGATAATGCCAATGAGCCTATTTTTGTATATGTAATTATTCATATCATTAATAAAAATACATCGATGCATGTAGACCGACCACGAAGAAAGAGTTATGGGGGACTAAGCTCCACTGGGAAGGGAAAGGGAATGGGATAAAAGGCTAGGAAAAGGGGATAATCTTGAGGGATTAACCCCAAGGGAATATTATAATATATTTTCCTAAAGATTAAAGTTTTGGAAATAAACCTTGTTATCCTATGTTCCTTTGGGAAAGGAACGAACTCCAATTGGGGAGGAATGAGCTCCCAAGAGAGCCATGTGTCAATCTTGGCACATGTAGATTTATGTGGGAAAATCATTCATTGTGGGGGTTCGTCAACCATTCTTTCCATTCACTCAATTCACACACTCACGCACTTAGACTGAGTAGTCACGCAACATCCAATTCCTCCATCATTGAGCTCTGCAACTTTCATTAAAGTTCTATAACTTGCAACCCGTGAAGCTAACCAATACTTTTCCTGTGAAGCATAGCACATTTGTATTGTTCCTGATCCAGATCGCACCTTAGACAATTGTTGTTTTTTCCCACGTTTTTCTCTATACTGGTGTGTTTTACTATCCTTACCAGAGCCATGCCTAATTTTTTGTTGTGATTACCTGGACTGGATTGGTCTGGGAGATGTACTGAAGAAGCAAGTTGTCATGCCTATGGGTTGAAGAGGCAGGTTGTCAGGCCTGTGGATTGAAGAAGAAGGTTGTTAGGCCTATGGAAAACTCTCTCCAGATGAGAGAGGCTACTGGGGAAGTGATTTTTCTAGAGGGAGCCTCACGATAGTTGTAGTGCTATGAGACTTCCTATCCAACCTGTTGTTGAAGCCCTGGAAGGGGAGTGGGGTAGCCGAAGGACTATCAAGCAGAGAAGGGGCACACTCCATGGGGTGGGACATGCATGTGGGGAATGAGGGACTATAAGTTGTGGATGTGAGTGGACTCCTGGGGAGACAATCCTTCCTGGAGACTTTGTAACCTCATCGTAGCCTAGGATTCCCTTTACTTGGGTGGAGTTTAGTCCCAGCTCGGGGGTGACTCACTATTGAGACTGATAAGCAGTGTGGTCTAAGGCTGGGAGGTTCATGAAAGGTCTGCACATAGTTGGTTTCCTTCATAAAAAGATAAGTACCATTTCTATGTTAATTTTTATGTTGTGTATCATGTACATTTCATGATATTTACAATGTTTCCTATGTGAGCTACTTGTAGAAAATGGTTGTGATTTCTGCATTAAATTGTGTATTAATAGAATGCATTTTATTGTTGAATTTATATGTATGATGTTCCACAAAGATATATGTGTGCCATAGACCAGTAGGTCTATGCCTAGCCATGGACAATTATGACCATCAAAAATAGAGTGAGAATTTTCTATTTCAAGTGACACTACCCAACAGATGGCCAAGAGCTCAAACACAACAGGTTCGTAGTAGAGGGCCTACTTAGGTGGCCTGGGGATGCTACAAATTGGTATCAGAGAATATTTTGAGGTAGCATGCCCGACTTGGGTGGCCTGGGGGTGTTACAAATTGGTATCAAAGCCGATGGTTTCAACATGGAACATGGATGGGCCACTAATGTGGAATTTGGAGTCAAAATTCAACAAGGATTTGATGTACAGAGTGCCAGAGTGGAACTTAGAGAGATCATGGGTGGTAATGGAAATATCAGGAGGTATTGAAGTTCGATAAAGTTAGCAGATAAAGGAGACCACAGTAATCATGGTTTTGGAACCACAAAATTTAAATTTGGAACATTGGATTTGTTCGGGAAGAGACAGACCCCTCACAACTGTTGGATCTGGAGTTTCAACATTCTTGGGGTTGTGTGTGGCATTTCAGTAGTGAAATTCTTCGAAGTCCCGGATCCCGAAGTCCTGAAGTCCAGAACCAATCTGGAGCATCCATTTCCAGGGACACGTGTCCGCAGATTAACAAATGTTCATAGTTTCGGCAGTCTAGGGGTTGTGCGATGTTTCAACAAGGGAATCCTCTGAAGTCCCAAACTCTAGAGTTAATCTGGACCATTCATGTTTGTGGACATGTGTCAACAGATCAACCTATTCAAAGTTTTGGTAGTATGGGGGTTGTGTGGTGTTTCAATAGGGAAATCCTCCAAAGTCTCAGAGCCTGAAGCCTTGAAACTCCAAAGTCTCGTATTGACTCTTAGTCGTAAATCATTCAGGAGAAGTAGGACCATTGGATTTCCCAAGTGGTTCGGTAGTTCGACAGTTTTGAAAATGTGTAGATGAGAAGAAATCACCAAAGTCTTGAAGCTACGGGAAGCAATTGTTCAGCAGTCGACAGTTCAACAGCTTTGAAAATGTGCAGATGAGAAGAAATCGTTGAAGTCCCAAAGCTATGGGAAAAAATTGTTCGACATTCAACAGTTCGACAGTTTTGAAAATGTGCAGATGAGAAGAAATCGTTGAAGTCCCGAATCTACGAGAAACAATTGTTCGACAGTCGATAGTTCAATAGTTTTGAAATTGTGAAGATGAGAAGAAATTGCCAAAGTCCTGAAGCTATGGGAAGCAATTGTTCGAAAACCGACAGTTCAGGAGTTTAAAAAAACTGTGGATGAGAAGAAATCGCCGAAGTCTCGAAGCTACGGGAAGAAATTTTTCAGCAATCGAAATTCAGGAGTTAACTAGTTTTGGATGTAAAAACTTCCGAAGCCTGAAGTGCCAAAGTTCCAAAGCACCAATGTGATGTGGCATGATGACATCACCTAGGGTGATATGGAATTATTCTATGCCTACCACGTGTCACTTTATTTTGTACCTTTGACAAACCTTATGTACCAATTGTGACCTGACACATGTCACTCGACGGTGGGGCCATGTGTCACCACATTAATTGATGAAAACTATACTAAGTGGACTGTAGAAGGTTCAGAAGTTCGAAAATTCCATATCAACAATGATTTAATTGTGATTGTTAGATATACGAAGAATAGATCAATGGATGGGAATGATTGTAGAAGTCCAAAGTCAAATTAACGAGGGGGTTATTTCACATCCTGCAATCAACCAAGATCGTAGATCTCCATCGGGAGGAAGATCAACAGTGGACTCTAACTTCCACTCCATCACACATATTTCCATCGCAGAAGACGAGGTTGTTGTTAAACCAGGAGCATGTTTGAGTTCCGCAATCGTCTGACACCGTTGATCTTAAAGTGATCAATAGATCAATGATTTTTCTCCTAACGATATTGGAACACACATAATACTGTGGTCGTAGCGTCTGGTAAGAGACTTAAGCCCTTGGTTATGAGATTAAACATGGGGCGCTTATAATAAGGTCTCGAAGGTGTACTTCACAATGAGTTCCCTCGTTCGATGGTTCGGGGGTTTTGTGATTTGCAGAAGGAGAAATCGCCGAAGCCTAAGTTTTAGGAGCCCCAGAGTTCCCTAGGCTCCGGATAAGCTCCTATCTGCTAGCGCTTGGTCACATGCGATTGAAGGCCAAAGAAAAAGGGCTAGTGCTCGAAATTTATTTATTTTTAAGGATGAAAATGGGTCTTAGATAAGGAGTATGTGGGGTCCCGAATTGTACGGGTTTGCACCTAAAGAAGAAAAAGAAGTCTGATAGATTATTGAAAAAAAATGGTTCATGTTTTTATAAAATTGTTGAATCACTTATCCTAACAAGATTTTGTCGACTGCACATTTTGTAGAATTAATAGTAGATTGATCATATCAGATCATCACATAGTGCAGAGAGATGGATGATACACATATATTCTACAGTCAAGAAGACAAAATCAAAGGGATAACAGTTGGGTATGGAAGGAATCAACTCCAATGGAAATGGATAAGGAAAGGATGATAACATAAATATGGTAGAGACCATTAGAAATTTGCAGAAAGATTTCCAGAGTCACAAGGCTGATAATGAAAGGCTTATGAAATCCAAGGAGAAGAAGGAAGAATTCAATATGAAGCTAATGAAAATATTGGACAGAATTGAAAATAAATTGGATAGGGAGAGTGGCTCCAACAAATCAGGAAGCCACAGGTCCGCTGATAAGAAAAGAAGAACAAGAAGTGGTAACAAACATCACCATCACTCCCAAGGACATTCCAATAGGAGAGAAAAAAACAACTCAAGTCCATCTCCTTTCAGGAAGCATCATAAGAGGTATGGGGTGGATGAACTGCGAGGAGAAATGAACAAGATCAAAGCTCCTACTTTTGATGGAGAGCACAAGAAGGATGAAGATGCTGAGACATGGCTTCTAGGCATGACAAAATATTTCCAACTGCATAATTCTTCTTCTCATGCATAAGAAATAATTGTTGTTTATCAGCTGAAGGGAAAGGTATCCATGTGGTGGGATCAACTTGTGCAAGTGCAATGCATCAGAGAGAAGAATGTGACTTAGAGGTAATTCGAGAAGCATTTTGAGAAGAAATACTTAACCAAGAGGTATTATGACAAAAATATGAAAGAGTTATTCGAACTCAAATTGGGCATCATGACCATTGATGAATATGAAAGGAGATTTTTAGAATTGTTGAAGTATGTCTCCTTCATCAAAGATGAAACATTTAAGATTCAAAGATGCTTGAGTGGGCTGCCATCTTTCATCAGTGATAAAATTCAGTATGATGATCTCAAGACTTTGGAGGAAACCATGAGGAGGGTCAAGTGCTTATATGATCAACATAATGGAAAGCCTATTTTCCAAAGAGATTGGGAAGACAAGAAGAAATTCAAGATGGAGCAGAGGAATAAGGGGAGCAAGCCACCCTTCTTCAGAAACAGTTCTCAGGGACAAAAAACCCCTAGAGAGCCTAGAGTCACTGAGACAGATGGACAAAGGCCAAGGAAGACACTCATTCAATGTTGGGGTTGTAAAGGAGATCATATGTATAGATATTTTACACACATAAGTGATAACGTGAGAGTTGTCTACAATGTTAAACAAGATGAAACAATGGAGGACATGGGAATAAGTGTTCCAAGGATCTATGCAGCCCTGGAAAACAAGCAAGAAGAATTTCAATCACACATGATTGAAGTAGAAAGTATGATCAATAACCATGCATTTACTATTTTAGTAGACTCAGGAGCTAGTCATAGTTATATAGATCCTAAAGTTGTGGAAAGATTGAAATTGCCAAGAATCAAGCATGGGAAATCTTAGTTGGTGCAAGTGGCTATAGGAGCCAAGAGAAAAGTTGTTGAGCTGGTTAAATCATGTCTAGTGGACATGAATGAGCTGAGTACCAAGGAATATTTGAACATCCCTCCCTTGGGTTCATATGCCTATCTAATTCGTATGGATTGGTTGGACCAACACCATACTGTCTTAGACTATCATAACAAGGCAGTTACTTGCTTGAATGAGGAAGGGAACCCAAGAACAGTCCAAGGAATTCCCAGGGAAGTTAATGTCCAAGAGATCTCAGCCATGCAGTTGAAGAAATGCTATAGGAAGGGTTGCCAAATATTTTCATCTCATATGGAGGAAGCACCCAAGGATAAGGTGCCAAATCTTGAGGATCATGCAGTCCTGAAATATTTTGAGGATGTGTTCAAGGAGATACCAGGATTACCTCCTCAAATAGATATTGATTTCTCTATAAACTTAATGCTTGGAGAAGCTCCCGTATCCAAGACTCCCTACAGGATGAGTACAACATAGTTGAAGGAGTTGCAAATGCAGCTTGAATAGCTTCTGAAGAAGGGGTATATATGACCAAGTGTGTCATCTTGGGGTGCTCCAACTTTATTTGTGAATAAGAAATATGGGACATTGAGGTTGTGTATTGAATTCAGACAATTAAACAAAGTAACTATAAAGAACAAGTATCATTTTCCAAGGACTGATGATCACTTTGATCAGTTAAAGGATGCAAGGATATTTTCAAAGATTGATCTCAGATCTGGTTACCATAAAGTAAGGATCATAGATGAATACATCAACAAGACTTCTTTCAGGACAAGGTACGATCATTACAAATTCACAGTGGTGCCATTTGGGCTGTCAAAGGCGCCAATTGTTTTCATGTGCTTAATGAATGGTGTTTTCCGGGAATACTTAGATGAGTTTGTCATTGTATTTTTGGATGAAATCCTTGTATATTCCAAGTCGGAAGAAGAACATGAACAACACTTGAGGATGGCCTTACAAGTGTTAAGAGAGCACCAACTATATTCCAAATTGAGCAAGTGCTCATTTTATCAGAACCAAATTCACTATTTGGGGCAGATCATATCTGAAGAAGGGATAACAGTGGACCTTGAAAAGATTGAAGATATTAAAGGGTGGAAAACACCTAAGAATGTGACAGAAGTCAAATCCTTCATGGGTCTATCTAGCTACTACAGAAGGCTCATTGCAGGGTTTTCAAGGATTGCTCACCCTATCACTTCCTTGCAAAGGAAGGAGGTGAAGTTTCAGTGGACAATTGAATGCGAAAAGATCTTCCAACAATTGAAGTAATTGTTAACCAATGCTCCAATTCTAAGTATTGTTGATCCGAAAGAAGATTTTTTGGTTTGCACAGATGTGTGCAAAGAGGGACTTAGTGGATTCCTTAGTTAGAATGGATTTGTAGTGTGTTTTGAATCCAGAAAATTGAAAGAGAATGAAAGACTCTACGACACTCATGATTTGGAGTTGGTAGCAATAGTACACGCCTTGAAAATGTGGAGGCACTACCTCATGGGAAAAATATTTGAGCTGAGGACAGAACATAATGGTCTGAAATATTTATTTGATCAACCAACTTTAAATGCAAGGCATAGCAGATGGTTATAATTCCTCTGTGAGTATGAATTTGATATCGAGCACATCAAAGGAAAAGAAAACAAAGTGGCTGATGCACTTAGCATGAAAGTGCATGAACTGCATGATGCAACCATTAGCATGTATAAAAATGATCATAAAGGAAGAATTTCTGAGGCTGCAATAGCATATTTTCACTACATGAAGTTAGTAACAAAATTGCAGCAAGGTAAAATGCAGCAGAAGGTTGAAGATTATAAATTGGGAAATGATGAAATTATCCTATATAGGAACATAATTTATGTACCCAATTCTCATGAATTGAGGAGTATGATATTGAAAGATATTGATAATGTAGCTTATTCCAGATGCCCAGGATATTAGAAAATAATTGCAGCTGTCAAAAGCCAATACTATTGGCCAGGCATGAAGAAATAAATTGTTGAGTATATTGCTAAATGTTTGGAGTGTCAAAAGGTTAAGGATGAGCATAGACACCCAACTGGGTTGCTACAACCATTTCCCATTCTTGAGTGGAAGTGGGAAGTGGTGTTAATGGATTTCATCACCAAATTTCCTAGAACAAGCAAACAACATGATTCTATCATGGTGGTGGTGGACAAGCTTACTAAAGATGCCCATTTCATTCCAATGAAGATTAATCACAAGGAAACCAATGTTGTTGATATTTATATGAGAGAAGTAGAACGCTTGCATGTAATACCAAATAGAATTGTGTCTAACAGAGACCCAAATTTTACCTTAAAGTTATGTAGGGGATTATTCAAAGGGTTCAGAACAAATCTGAACTTCAACACAACTTATCATCCCAAGTCTAATGGGAAAATAGAAAGGGTTAATCAAGTGATAGATGATATGATAAGAATGTCTGTGATGGAAAAACCATCCAAGTGGGAGGATTATCTACACTTGGTATAATTTTCCTACAACAATGGGTATTAGTCATCTCTGAAGATGAGCCCATTTGAGGCACTTTATGGTAGAAAGTGCAACACACCAGTAAGATGGGACAACCCAACAGATAGAGCAGTGGTTGGGCCAGAGTTGCTCAGGGAAATGGAAGAGAAAAAGTCAAAGATTAAATAGAATCTAAAATCTTCCCAAGATAGGTAGCTATTCTTATAGCAAGATTTGCCTCACCATTGCTATCTTTCACAGAGGGCCTTTTTCCATTTCCCTATGGAGACTTATCATCCCTTTTTGATAAATCCAGAGATAAAAATAAACATTTTTCCACATATACGCACCCTATCAGCTATACAATAAGCGTATATGTAGGTTGCTCCACTACAACCCCCGTACATCGAGATTTGTGCCATAAAATACAAAAATGGAGTCAGGTTTCCATATCATGACAAGAGATATCTGATCCTTGTCCTTCCATATACTAGAAATGATCTGACTCAGACCTTCAGTTGCATTTTGAAGGCTATAAGAGCACAATTTCGAGTGATGGAAAAGGGGAGAAAGCATTCAACTTTGAGAGAAAAGTTACTCTAGAGAAATTACTTCCTATTGAGTCTGCATCCCTTTGTCCCTCAAGTTTGAACATAGTGTTCAACCCCCAAGATATTTCCCTATTTTTAAGAGGACCTCATTGCCTCTTTCCTATGAGCTTGCCTTTGGTGGAGGATTGAAGTGGTGGAGACCCGGTTGGAAGGACCTTGGTTTCTTGGTTTCAGGCCGTGTCGACACAGAAGTCTATAATGTTGTCACTTCTGTTGATCAATTATTAATAGAAATACTCCTTTCCTGTTCTATTGGTATCTTGCAAATATATGATTATTATCCATGCGCATGTTTGTGATGTTTATTAATGGATTATGCTATCTGATGTGCTAACCCCTTTATATCATCACTATGTACTTTCTCTACTTGTTTGTTGAGAACTTATTGCAGGTATAAAGCTTTAGGGCAAAGTGCTCAACGATGGAACATCATCAAACGTTGGATCGAGGTAGGCCTCTTTCTTATCTTGCACATTAGTTTATATAGCATATGTTGGAATTGAGTTGATTTCTACAGTCATACCTGTCTGTTGTGGTTTACCCTTTTCCATAGAGAGTTTTTCCCTCGTAACAGACATGGCGACTCCACTGGGGAGAGATATTCCTTCTAAGGGTTGAAGTACTTTTTCTTCTTGCATTGCTCTTTTTTCCTTTGTGTTTCTTGTCGTATCACTGCTTGGCAGGTTCTGTTCACTCTGACTCTGAGTTTTCAACCTTTTTTCCCTTTCCTGGCCTTGTTTTAAAGCCTGTACGCTCCTTTTTCCTTGACAATCATGTACACACGCGTTTTGCCTCTCTGCAAGCTACGCATATAAGCACTCTTCTCCTGAACAATCACGTATACCACTTTTCCTTGCTTGTTTTCTTGGTTTAGTGACTGCTGGGTGAGTTTTGATGTTTGTTGAGCCTTCTTAGGTCTCTGTAGTGCCTATTGAGCTTCTCTGGGTTGACAGGAAGCCTGTTGCGAGTTGAATTTATGGGCGCAGTCTTTCTCATTGTTTTTCATTTTTTGGTTTGTCCTTGAACCCCGGGTTGTTTGCTTGGTTGCTTGGTATTCTGCTTGAGTTATTTCGTTTATACACAGTAGAATTTATATATCAAGTTTCTTTTCAGTGCAAGCATTTTCTCTTTAATATATTGAAAATACAAAAAAAATAGGCATTTTTCATTGGTTAACATTTTTTTCTTTGAACCTTTGTCATTAGCTTAGTACATTTAGCGAAAGATTGCATTTTACTTTTGAATTGTAGAGTTGAAATTGAAAATTGCACTATTTTTATTAGCATATCATTCATTGAAAAGTTAAAGGTAGACTTTGCATTATATTCATATTTATCTTTTGCAGAGTCATAACATCATGAGTTTCGCTTCCATACCCTTTTGAGTAATCACGTCCAATGAAATTTATGCTTTAAACTAAAATTGATTAGTCACGATTTTATTTTTAGGATGCACAAACTAGCCTAGGATTTAGTGCCTTGGAATAGGATTTTGTGAGTAAACTTCTCCAAGGCAATTAAATCAACATATGTGTCTGAGACAAAGAGTTGAGAAGTCCATTGTATAATTGGTAATATCAAGAGGCTCTGCTCATACCAGAGTTAATCACAAGGTCGTGCGAATTTAGTTGAAGGGATAACCCCTGGATACTCGCCTAGCGTCAGAGATATTTCTGTGGATTTATTCATATTTGGGGATCTTGCTAGTACCCGTACCTCTATGAGAGGCGGTGCTTTAAAGGTTTCGGGCTTTGCTACCCTGCCCATACGGTAATCTAGACTTACGACTGTTCGTCTATGCATCGGATATACAGTGGTTTATTAGTTGCTTGACTTAGGTATCTCGTAGGTTACTTGCAGGGGTTATTATGCTTATACCCTGGGTCAGATAGGGGTCGGACAACACACAACCTTTATGGACGATTACCTCTCTGGGGGGATCTGACTGACTGGTTGTTAAGCCCACGAGGGCCCCTATAACTGATTATGTTACCTCCAAACTTTAGCAGGGAGTCTCAGGTCCCTCTTGGATGAGACATACCTTCTTTAGCGAGGGAGGCTACTCAACCACTTTAGCCCGTTTGCATGCATATTGGTCGTTTGACATTTTGGTATGCTCTTTGATTATTAGTTGACCATAGGATATCGTGCTGACTCTTTTTTATCATGGATAGTGGAGTTATTTTTTCTCCCTCATTTACTTCTACCCCCCCCACCCCCGCCCATGACGTTCATGGGGGAAAATCCATTTTTTTTTTTATAATGGTATGCATAATTATGGTACTCGGTCAATGCCTTCTGTCTCTAATCATTTTTCTCATGGTATGTTTGATATGTCTTTGAACTTGCCATCCTTTGTCTCGTCTCCTTATGCGAATACAAGTTTTGTGTCTGGGGGCATGATGCCTCCTTCTTATTCCTCTCCATTTGGTGGGAGTCATATCCTTCAAACACCTCTTACAGTAGGAGGTTGGAATATTCCTTCCTATGAATCCACTATGCTAGAAGTAAGTGCCCAATATTCCTTCCTTTTTTCGCTATGACAGTTCCTACAAACACTTTTCCCATGGAGGACCTCTGTCTTCCCTCTGGTGTTTCATCCAGGGGGAATTATTTTTATAGTATGGGCAACCCCCCTCATGAAGTTCCTTCGTCCTGGGGAAACATATATCCTCACATGGGTAACCCTTGTCATGTCTCTTTCTCTTCGCAATCGGCTTCCTCAGTGTCGATGCCCTTACAACCCTTTATGAATCAGTATGGAGGAAGATACTATCTTGTTGGACAGGGACATGGTGTAAACCATGATCCTTCCCGGCCTGCAATTTATCAGAACCAATCTTTCCTTGGACTTTGGTCTCAAATGCCGCAATTTTCCACCACCACAAGTCCAGTCACTGCGTGTCATACTGGCGTTATATCACCAACCTCTGCTAGCCATGTTGGAGATTGGTCGACAACCTCTGCAAATCATGTTGAAGACCTGCAACCAGCCGCTGCAAGTCATGCTGGGGGCACAAGTCTAGTCACTGCGTGTCATACTGGCAGTATATCACCAACCTTTGCTAGTCATGTTGGAGATTGGTCGACAACCTCTACAAGTCATGTTGAAGACCTGCAACCAAACGCTGCAAGTCATGTTGGGGGCACAAGTCTAGTCACTGCATGTCATACTTGCATTATATCACCAAACTCTGCTAGTCATGTTGGAGATTGGTCAACAACCTTTGCAAGTCATGTTGAAGACCTGCAACTAGCCATTACAAGTCATGCTGGGGGCACATGTATGGTTACTGCTAGTCACATTGCACATACATCACCAACCTCTACTAGTCATGTTGGGGATCCATCACCAACCTCTGCTAGTCATGTTGGATATTTTCTACTAGCCTCTACAAGTAATGCTGGGAGCATGTCACCAGCCACTGCAAGTCATGCTAGGGGAATTCATATGATCAATAAGCCTAGATGTCTCATAAGTAAGCCTAGATTCCTTTGTAGGACTTGTGAAGGAAGTCACTTTACTCGTTTGTGTCCTATTACTGCTGGGATACCAGAAGCGTGGGGCTCACCTAAGGGCCCTTCAGGTCCTGAGGCATCTATGGTTTCACAACACTCTGTTCCTTCTTTGGTTGATACAACAGTCATGCCGATGCAATCTTCGGCTGACACCCCTTTTCCTTTAGAGGTTGATGCGTACTTTGACCTTGTTGTCTCATATCTTGTTCAACCCGTGGTTGTGTCGATGCAATCTTTGACCGACACCTTTCCTATGTTTGGGGGTGATGAGTCTCTTGACCTTGTTGTCTCGCATCTTGTTCAACCAACTGTCGTGTCAATCTTCGACCAACAACACTCCTGTTTTTTGGAGTGATGCACCTCTTTAATTTGTTGTCTTGCATCCATTCAACCAATGGTTGAGGAAGTGGTCGTGTCGATGCAATATTCAATCGACCCCACTCTTCTCTTGGAGAGTGACAAGTCTAAGGAGGCAGTCGCGCCAATGCAATTTTTGGTTGATCCCACTCTTTTGGTTCTGGTTCTATACCTTTTATGCCATGTCCTTAGAATTTCTAGTACTTCACCTTTTGAACAAGAGAGAGTTTTACTCTTCCCGAGTTCTCTCCCTCCAAGTCTTGATGAGGTTCCCTTTGAGTGGGATGGTCTTGTGGGGTATCCAATGCCTCCGCCTATGTCTTTTCTAGGAAGAGACATTATCCGATATAACACAGAGACAATAACCCCATGGCTTGCCGCCTAAAATCTTCCAAATGAGTCTTAGTTAAGCTCTTTTCCGACTTGTCTAAAAACCGAAAATATTTCTGAGTGATTTATCCCTTTCACACTCGTTAAATTAGATTTGAAAGATCACGAGTCTTAGTTAATCTCATTTCTGACTCGTTATCAAAAATAGAAAATATCGCCGAGTGAACTTGTATTTTTCACACTCGTAAATTGGATTCGAAAAGATGTCTATTTGGCACAAGTTTACCCCTTTTTCACACCAAGTAGACTAGAAGACATAAAAAATGATATTTTTTGGTGTTAAGTTGTGATTACATCTCATGCCCTCGCTTGCAGTATTGATCCTTTAGTCGGTTTTCGCTTTGCGTTATAAACCGTTGCCTAAGCAGTTTTGCATCCTCAACCAAGCAGAGCCTTTTTTATATCCTTCGCAATTTGACACCCTATACCCTGGAGGAAACATCACCCTGAGTGTCCATCTCCCGCATGCATTTCCTTGCATTAAGAATATGTATGTTCCACTACTGGAACTGGTTTTGCTTACTTGCGACACTCGTTTCCTCCTCTGTATCACAACCTTCATTTGTTATGAAAAAATAAATAAAAGACGGGCGGGAAGGGAGTACTATATTATAATTGGCAACAGTCGTGTCTCCTTTGAACAGAGCACAAAATTATTGAGTTCTTGTGTCATCATAATTTTGGGTTTTAGCATGGCCTTAGGAAGATGATCTTGTTACAGAGTTTTCTCTACCGACTGGTTACTCTTCTAGTCCCTATAGAGAATGTTATTGATGCCTCCTACATCTAATAGCCACATCATTGAGTCTATGTTGTCGGAATCCACCACATGCCTCATTCTCTTGTTCAAAGGAAGTCTCACAACCTGCGTTGGCCACTCCTCATAAATATTCACTTTGCATGTTGGCCATACCCTCAGTTTGTCCCAGAATCACATGATACTATGGTCTTATCATGCACCCTGGCCCTACTTGCATCATTGGTAGGTCACCTTGAACCCAACAATCAACATTTCATCATTCGTCGTTGACTGGGTGGTTTCTCTTGTGTTTGACGGCAAGACATATATTCACACTTTGGGATTTGCGTAGTGTCTTGGATGCCATTAGCCTTATTGATGGTTTCCTCACCTTTGTCAACAATTTTCATCATTGGCTGCTATTCAGAGGGTCTTTTTCATGTACCTCTTGCATTTGATACATGCAAAAGACTCACAGGGTCGTTGGTTCGTGAACATGTTCTTCGTCCGATTTCCACCAAATCATGAAGCTCCTGCTTTGTTCCTCATGCTGACTGATGAGAGATGCCTCAATGCTCTCCTTTCAGGGGGTTTCTTTCCATCAACTTCAACTCATCTATTTTGGATATGGGACCTAGAGTTTTATGAGTACCTTGAGGCTTGCAGTCATTAGTGGCAGGATCTCTCGCCATTGACAGATGGGAATACATCAATGTCTCCTAATCAATGGATTTATCAAGTGTTCGACACCAACTCCTTTATTCACACTTGTAGGAATGTACTCGGTGCCTTGATACCTACTTTCATTATTGGTAGGTTGTCTCGCGTTTGTTAACACTATACCTCAATTATCGGTAATCAAACAATGTCTCATTATGTTTGACCTCAACTCCTTTATTCACATGATGTAGACTTGCACCCTTGGCAGATAGTGTAGAATACTTGAAGACATCACTATGTGGCCGCAACTTTCCTAAGTTGTTGCTTCCCTTTCATTGGACCAACACCTGTTCAACTTTAGTGATCATGGGAGATCAGATTGTACTCCATGGTATACACATATCTTTAGATTGATTTTGAGACTGGTTTCATTGGGTCCTGTTCATGACTATGATAGCTTTTGTCATATAACTACAATTGTATCTGCCTATTCATGGCCAAAGACACTTATTTGGTATATTTTCCGCATGGATCTGTATTGTATTCTTAGCATCCATGTATGAAAAGTTAGTACAAAATGTAATGAGCAATCGAGTTCGTCCAGCTGGTTCTCTAGCACTCCACTCCTGGGTTATTTATAATGTATTTTGGCCATCGCAGATACTCCTCTGATCTCACACATTAGGGGGCATCTATTATAGCAAGATTTGCCTCACCATTGCTATCTTGCACAAAGGGCCTTTTTCCATTTCCCTATGCATACTTATCATCCCTTTTTGATAAATCCAGAGCTAAAAATAAACATTTTTCCACATATACGTGCCCTATCAACTATACAACAAGCGTATATGCAGGCTGCTCCACTACAACCCACGTACATCAGGATTTGTGCTATAAAATACAAAAATGGAGTCAGGTTTCCATATCACGACAAGAGATCTCTGATCCTTGGCCTTCCATATACTAGAAACATTCTGACTCGGCCCTTCAGTTGCATTTTGAAGGCTATAAGAGCACAATTTTGAGCGATGGAAAAGGGGAGAAAGCATTTAACTTTGAGAGTAAAGTTACTTTGGAGAAATTACTTCATATTAGGTCTGCATCCCTTTGTCCCTCAAGTCTGAACACAATGTTCAGCCCCCAAGCTCTTTCCCTATTGTTGAGAGTACCTCATTGCCTCTTTCCTATGATCTTTCCTTTGGTGGAGGATTTAAGTGGTGGAGACCCGGTTGGAAGGAAATTGGTTTCTTGGTTTTGAACCGTGCTGACATGGAAGTCTGTAATGTTGTCACTTATGCTGATCAATTATTAATAGAAATACTTTTTTCTCATCCTATTGGTATCTTGCAAATATATGATTATTATCCATGGGCATGTTTGTAATGTTTATTAATGGATTATGCTATCTGATGTGCTAACCCCTTTATATCATCACTATGTACTTTCTCTACTTGTTTGTTGAGAACTTATTGCAAGTATAAAGCTTTGGGTCAAAGTTATCAATGGTGGAACATCATCAAATGTTGGATCGAGGTAGGCCTCTTCCTTATCTTGCACATTAGTTTATATAACATATGTTGGAATTGAGTTGATTTCTGTAGTCATACCTGTCTGTTGTGGTTTACCCTTGGCCATAGAGAGTTTTTCCCTTGTAACAACTATGCTGACAAGGGAAGAACCCACAGGGAGTTTAAAGTGGGTGATCATGTATTCTTGAAAGTGAAGGCAAACAAAAGTTCCATGAAGTTGGGAAACTGTTCCAAGTTGGCAGCTGGATATTGTGGGCCATTTGAAATCATAGAGAGGATTGGGCCAGTAGATTATATGCTTGCATTTCCTGCATCTATGACCATTGATAATGTATTCCATGTATCATTACTTAATAAATATATACTTAATGCTAATCATGTTATTGGCTGGAATGTGATTCAAGTGGAGCAAGAAGGCACTTTTCAAGTGCGTCCAGTACGCATTCTGGACCAGAAAACTAAGCCGCTCCAGAATTGAGCCATCGATATTGTAAAGGTCCAATGGACCTGGTACTGTCTCGAGGATGCCACTTGGGAGCACAAAGAGGTTATGCGGGAAGAATACCCACATCGTTTTGAATATTTTTGAAATCTTGCAGTAATATGTAAATATGATGCACCGAGGAAAATGCATAAATAAGGGGAGGGGATTGTAATACCCTAAGGTCAAGCCCCTGCTGACTTGTAATTTTGTTTATAGGATGGTGAGCCAAGTGTTGATAAGCTGGGAGGATTATGTGAATATTAAGACAAATAGCTTAGATGCTAAAGTCAGTGAGCCTATTTTTGTATATGTAATTATGCAAATCATTAATAAAAACACATCACTGCATGTAGATTGAACACAAATAAAGCGTTATGTGGGAATAAGCTCCACTAGGAAGGGAAATGGAAGGGGACAAAAGGCTAGTAAAAAGGGCTAATCTTGAGGGCTTAACCCCAAGGGAATATTATAATATATTTTCCTAAATATTAAATTTTGGGAAATAAACCCTGTTATCCTAAGTTCCTTTGGGAAAGGAACGAACTCCAAGTGGGGAGGAACGAGATCCCAAGAGAGCCATGTGTCAATATTGGCACATGTATATTTATGTGGGAAAATTAGTCATTGTGGGGGTTCGTCATCCATTCTTTCCATGCACCCAATTCACACACTCATGCACTTAGAGTGAGCATTCACGCAACATCCACTTCCTCCATTGTTGACCTATGAAACTTTCATGTAATATTTGTAACCTGCAACCCATGAAGCTAACCCATACTTTTCCTATGAGGCATAACACGTCTGTATTGTGCCTGAGCCAGATTGCACCTTAGCCAATTATTGTTTCTGCCCACGTTTTTCTCTAGATTGGTGTGGTTTACTATCCTTACCAGAGCCATACCCGATTTGATGTTGTGATTACCCATACTGGATTAGTCTAAGAGATGGACTGAAGAAGGAGGTTTTCAAGCCTGTGGCTTGAAGAGGTGGGTTGTCAGGCCCGTGGATTGAAGAAGTAGGTTGTCAAGCCTCTGAGAAACTCTGTCTAGGTGAGAGAGGCTACTGGGGAAGTGATTTTTCTAGAGGAAGCCTCACGACAGTTGTAGTGCTCTGAGACTTCATGTCTGGCCTGTTGCTGAAGCCCTGGAAGGAGAGTGGGGCAGCTGAAGGACTGTCAAGCAAAGAAGGGGCACACTCTCTGGGGTGGGAAAAGTATGCAGGGAATGAGGGACTATAAGCTGTGGACATGAGTGGAGTCCTAGGGAGAGAATCCTTCCTAGAGACTTTGTAACCTCATCCTAGCCTAGGATTCCCTTTACCCAGGTGGAGTTTAGTCCCAACTCGGGGGTGACCCACTGCTGAGACTGATGAGCAGTGTGGTCTAAGGCCGAGAGGTTCATGGAAGGTCTGTGCACAGTTGGTGGCCTTCATAAAATGATAAGTACCATTTCTATGTTAATTTTTATGCGGTGTATTATGTACATGTCATGATATTTATAATGTTGCATGTGTGCGCTGTTTGTAGAAAATGGTTGTGATTTCTGCATTAAATTGTGTATTAGTAGAATGCATTTTATTGTTTTATTTATATGTATGATCCGCAAAGAGCTCTGTGTGCCATAGCCCAGTAGGTCTATGCCTGGGCATCAAAATTTCTGACTATCAGAAACAAAGTGAGAAGTTTTTATTTCAAGTGGCATTTCCCAACAGATGGAAAAGAGCTCAAACACAACAATTTAGTAGTAGCGTGGTCAGCTTGGCTGGCCTGGGGATGCTACAAATTGGTATCATAGTAGATTTTGAGGTAGCATTCCCATATATGTATATATATATATATATATATATATATATATATATATTCAATGGGAAGAGTTCCATGTACCCTTTTCATATACAACACATCCTCCATGTTTTCCCATAAAACTGATGGGTTATTATGTTGGGATATTCACATGCAAAAAAATGAATAACTTTCCTTCACTCCTTGAATATTTAACCCCATATCTATCAGTGATTTTGGCTAATAATACCCCTATAAAAGAGTTTTTATTTATGCCCATTTGTCATACAAAAGTTATTTCCATGAATAAACTTATCTTCCTCAAGTCATTGGTTTATATTATGGTATATTCATACAATTCCTCTTTTACAAAAGGCCCTTGAGATTACAATTACCTTGTATGATCTGAAAATAGAAGGCTGACTTGTTATGCTATGCAAGCACCCTCTACCTCATTAAATAAATCTTAACAGGACCTTGCTTCATGTGTTAAAAATGTGCAACTTGTTTATGTGTAAGGTTCTTGCCTCTTCTTGTCAATGTTCATGTGAGGAGAAAGGTTCTTTTAAGTGATTAAATAGGTGTTATAAACCAATGTACAGCAATATAACATGCAACAATAACACATCAAAATCACAGCAATACCAGATGATAAAGCAATTCACCCCCTTTGGGCTACATCTGCTGGACCAAACCTCCCAAACTAGGCTTGTCCTCTTGTATTAAAAATGCTACAAAGGCTAATACAAGAATATGAGTGTCTCTAAGGACAAATCTGACTGTAAATATAGAATCAGAAGATAGGAATTAGCTGAACATGCTCTTTCCCAAACACTAAACAGTGAAATTGTACCTTATACAATACTTTCCCCAATTGGCCCTGGTGGCCCTTTAATCTTGCATGGAGAATTTCGAGGTGAAGATGACCTAAAATGGTTCTGAAACCTCTGCCATCAGACTCAGAAGGTCGAAAATAGCAGACATAGGCTTTTGAATCACCAAAAATGGATGAACATAGCCCTCAAACAGCTCAAGCACTGAAATGGCCCTAGTGGCCCTGGAACTTCCCCAAAGAAAAATCACCTGAAAATGACCTCAGATGGTTCTGAAACCTACTCCATTGGCTCCAGAAGGTCGAAGAGACCCAAAATCCATCAAAATTTCGTCCAGAATGGTTTTCCCTGGCCAAAGATATGCCAATAACTAACTCCCTCCTCTTTTCCCCAATAAACTCCACTAAATTAGGAGTAGCGGGAGTTAGTCTCACTAAAAATAGCCAAATGCCAAAATAGGCAGACTCCGCCCCAAAAACGCGCCATTTTAAACATATGGTTTAATAGCTATTTAAAAACTTAACCACGCGCCATTTGGTCGGGCCACATTATAAAACATGGTTACATTTTATATAAACACCCGCATATAAACTCGCGCCAACGGTTATAATACCTGTAACAACAAACTTTGGTTCATATATATGAACCCCGCGCCATATTTATGGTATGAAACCACGCGTCATATAACAAAACATACGGGCATATGGTTTGTAATGGAACCATGGGTCGGGGCTTAAGCCCCGGCCCGCCCCTCATTTCAAATAATACAAAATGAAACTTAAAGTATAATCTTTCCCATAAAACTAACAAGAAACAAACCGTGGCATAATGGTTAGCGGAGGTCTTTGAAAATTTTGGCATAATGGGAGGTCACCGGTTCAAATCCCACAGCCGCCAAACTTTTAAACCAAAAACCAAATAGCCAAAAATGAGGGGACACGTGGCGCCCTCCGATTGGGCCACGTGTCCTCATATTATTTGCCCATAAACGGACACGTGTCAACACCGTATTCGATAGTCAACCGACCAATGAAAATGTGCCACATCAATCAATTGCCATGTCATCATGATGGTACGGTCCTGCCACGTGGCCGTACTTACTGCCCAGTCAGCACTTTTTTTTCCCTGTTTGACTTTATGAACAGATTGCTATAACTTTCGCTCCCGATGTCCGTTTGAGATGAAACGAATTGCGTTGGATTCGTGACGACGAGGGCTACAAACCCATTTGTTTTGAGGCAATTCCGAGAACTTTCATTTTTGAGGTAAAATTTGACCCCTGATCCAGATTCTGATCATTGTATTATTGTATTTCAAAAGAAGTTTTATGGACAAAGGTTCACACTTTTAATTTGGGCATTGTTCCATACCATGTTATAAAGACCCTTGTTTTAAATAAGCTTTTTAGCTAAGTCATACAAATCTTGTTAATAATGCTACTCTTTAAAAAGAAAGTAAAAACCTAACCCTTAATACTCAACAATAGATCTTTGGCATGCCTTATCCATATGTCATTCAAAAATCCTTCATTATTATAAATGTAACGTCTCTCTCTATTGGGCCCACTTTTATTGACATATTCTTAGAGGACACTTGGATGTAAGTGATCCAGTTATGCTATATTATGATTTCGTTTCGATTATGGGATTATATATGATGATGGTGATGATGATGTGTTGTGACTTATTGTTATTTTGATGTATATATATTGGCGGATGTTATTGATGAGTTTTCCTAAGTGTGCAGGACACATGACATGTTATGGATGCTGATGGCATCAATGAACTTCCTTGGAATCCAAATTGAGTCAGGGAGTGGATTATATTTATTTGAGTATTTCATTTTACGTACATGTGACATATTATTGATGAAAGTATGATTTATGTATATGGATTATTGAAATTGTTTTTGTTAGTGGATGCAGGCTTGACAATGCTTGCTAATCCGACTCACATAAGGAGTAAAATGGACATGCACAGAAACCATACATTGAGGGAGAGGTGTGGCAATGTCCCTGTCACATCCTACTAGCACCCATGCCGTGGTATGAACTGTAGGTTAGTGATTACCTAGCTCGAGGGGTCCACGATGTCGTGGGGGAGGACTGAAACATTTGTTGACAAAGATTTCTAAGGGGTGTGCAATAAGGCAGAGTCCTCATTCCTTAGAATCCCTTAGTCTCTCACAAGGTTGACCGAGTGGAGTGTTGATTCCAAGGGTCAGAAAAACTTCCAAAACCAGTCAAAGGCGAGTGGAACACTTGGAGCATGGAGGTGTGTCTTGAAGGGCACGTCGCGAAATTAAAAGATGAGTCAAATAAATCTAGGTGGCATAAAAAATATTAAAATGTTTAGATCTGGTTAGAATAAAATGATTATTTAATCAGTAAATTACAAACCTAGAAGCCTAATAAGAGTATAATCCTAATAAGAGTATAAGCCTAAGTCTAGACTAAGTTCAAGTCTAAGTTTAATTAAGGGACTAGTTAAAATAATAAATAAATTAAAAGGATTTAAAATAAAATAAAACTCTAGAAAGAAGATAAATAACAATTTAAAAGAATAGATGAATTGCACATGTGTGCATGAAATTAATATAACTGTTTTTTAAAGTAGAAGGAAATAATATTATGAGAGAATAGGTGTACACATAGAATAGAATCTTGAGTCAACCTACCACTAGCCTATCTAAAAGAAAACTCCTAATCCAAATCTAACTAAGATATAGTTAGGATACACTCATTAAATGAAAATTTGGGAAACAAAGGGACAACTAAGAGAAAAAATAGGAACACATTAGGGAATGTGAGGGAAATTTTATTTTTAAATAAAATAAAAATGGTAATTACTTGTGCAACTTGGGGAGGGGGTGACAAGTCTGTGGGTGAATAATACTAATTAAATTAATTAAAAATATAATTATTTGTGCATGAGGACATGTGTCATTGAGGATTTTTCTATAAAACAAATGTGGTAGAAGGGAAAAATGGAATCTCACTTTTTCTTGGTAATGTTAAACTACCAAAATTTTAGTAGTCTGATTTTTACTTGTGATGGTTGGGATACTAAGTTTGTAGAAAGAGTGGAAGTTCTTCCTTGCGAGACAAGCCTTGAATCTATTATTTGTTGGTTTCTTGTGTGTGGCCCTTTTGCGGCTCAGGGGGCTAAGGGGGGAGAAGAGTACCCGTAGCATTGGCTGGGAGGTACTGGTGAAGTTTCGTTAATTAGAAAGAGGAAGTATAGAAAATGAGCAGAAGCCTTGAAGGACATCTTCATCTCTCAGTATTCTTTGGTCCCAATATTTTTATTTCTAAAATTTTATTTGTAGTATGCGTATATTTGTATGTTAAAATTGGTATGGCCGCCGCAAAATCAATAGTGAATTTTGGATGACAAAAATTGTTAAGTTTGTTGCCAAACAAATGATGGATACGGTGCTTGGAAAATTTAAGTTATCGTTGTCTTTTAGTGAAATTCCAAACTCTAATTCTGAACGGTCTTGTAAATATTTTATAAATTCGATGTTTATATTTAGCATGGTCTGATTTTTATTTTATTTTACAATCAACAGTTTGAAGTAATTATGATCACAATAATTAATTGAGGTTTGAGAACTAAACATTGTATTGTTTGTTTTCAAATGAAATGCATTCAAATTTTTGGAAATCATTGGGTCTCGGTTTAGTTTCATAATCGTTGTTTCATTGAAAGTCTGATTTCATAGCTCCATAGTTAATAGATCTCTTGGTTGATGTTGGGAGATGATTATCATGTGTAAAGTTGAATATTATATATGTTTATGGAGGTGCGTTTTAATGAGGATAAAGATCTTGCTGGTAGATTTTACACATCTACATTCATTTGATGGTGCTTTGGTTAAAATCAAGATTTTATAGTGGTTCGATTTTCCTATATCTACAAGTATGGAAAGCTTAGGATATTTTTGTTCTATTTTATGTGCATGTAGGAGTTACGATTGTATCTATTAATTCTTGGTATTAATGCCTATGATTGGGTCGAGAAATGGAATCCAAACAATGTTTGAGATCTATTCAAAAAATTTCTTCAATTCTGATGCTAACCTGAGGCCATCAACAAAGGGAAAACTAGACTTTCCTCAGATCTCACAGTGCACAGATCTGTTTAGCTTGACCATAGAAAACACAATATTTACACAATGATTTCCTTTTCATCATCATCAATATTTAGTAAAATTCAGGTGACTTCTCTTTTAGTTATTGGTATCTTAACTACTGTAGGAAATTGACATCTTGTAACTATCAATTTTTGATACTAGATAAATAATTAGACATATAATGGTTGTATTATTATTTTCCCTTGTAAAGAAACAATGAATTTATGTTAAATGATTATTTAGTATTTTCACTAGAAGGTAAACTCATTAATCAGTTCAAAAGACTCCTTGTAATGGAATACTTTTTGAATAAGGCTTGAGCTAGTGATTAGGTTAAATGGGTATGTTTTTACCTTCCCAAATTGATTGCAAGTTAGGAATAATTATGGAGTTATTGAATAATATTCATGTATTGATTGTGGTACATTTATTTAGTTAGTGAATATTTATTTTCTTCTTGTATTTTTAAAGGAATAATTTTTTTAATGTTGAATATAAACTATTATAGTATTGATAGGGAGCAGGTAAATTCTTGTCTAGTTAATGAACATTAATTATTTGTATTCTTATAAAGATGGTACATTGTCGAGATATTGAATAATTAATGTGACATCTTGGGAAGAAAATTATTACTTGTGAATAATGATTATATGATGGTATTCATAAGGAGAAGGAATATTTTCTAGATGACGAATAATTATTGATGTTTGTAATATTTAAAGGAAGGAAAACTTGTTTAGTATTTTGAGAAATTGAATGATTTAATTACGATATGGATAAGCACTTACTGTTAATTTAAGCCAGAGTATAAATTAGATTTGGTTATGGGAATAGAAATATCCATGTTCTTCAGAACAATCACCAGTCCTGAGACCTTAACTGGTCAAAATCAATCAAATGAATCCTGGACTTGAGTGTTGATTATGTGTCTTGGAGGTCCTAACCTTGAAGGGTAGGTTGGGTGGTTATCCATCTTGTTATCTTTATGAGTTATGATTGATTTGTTAGTATTCATGTTGTTGTAATTGATTATTTCCATGTATTGATTTAGACAAGAAGAGGATATTTAATATTGATGTATGTTATCACCACTTATCACTTGTTCTAATTGATGTGTCATTTTTTTTTTTACCATTGTATCTATTGATTTTATGTCTTAATGGAGGGGCCCATACATATGGTATCAGAGCGAGTTCAACCCTGCGACATTGGATCGTTACACCATCCACTGTGTTAAAATTAAATGATTAAAATATGTATGCCTAATTAATTTTGAAATTTTCCCATGCAGGTAATCATGGTTAGAGGACGTAGGGGAAGTAGACGATGAGGTACTATAGGAAGAGGTGTGACACCTTCGATAGTATCCAAGCTAGAGGGATATAACCCTCAGGGAGATGAGAAGATGACTAAGCAAGAACAGGTTGTTGTGGGAGATGTAGTAGGTATGATGAGATCCTTCTAGAGGATGTCAGAGGCGTTGATCAAAATCCTAGATCGAGATGAAGGAAAAGTGTTTGTGCCCAATGAGGGTTTGTAGCGCGCTCTAGTTGGTATTAGTAGAATACAAAGAGAAATCAAGAAGATGAAGTTTCTCGAGTTTTGTGGTGCCACAAATAGCTTAGTCACTGAGGTATGGTTGGAGAACATGGTGATGTGCTTCGCACTTTGTTATTACACCTCCAACATGAAGGTCCACATGGAGTCATTCCAACTGAAAGGGAGTGCTACACTTTGATGGAAGACACTCCTACCTCAACTAAGCATGCTCGTTGAAGATGTGTCATGGGATTTGTTCGAGGAACGTTTCTGGGAGAGGTATTTGTTCAAATAATTCATTGAGTGTCAACTTAATGAGTACAACGCCTTATGACAGGTGTTAGTGTGAGAAGTCACTCATGGATTGCTTGCAGGAGCAGAGCCCAACGCCCATAATTTTTTATGTCACGATTTAATAAATGGGGGTGGTCAAATGGAAAGAGACCCAGGAAAGAAACATTGACATAGGAACCAGGGTCTGGTATGTAGAAATCAAGGGAGGTCTTGATCCAACTTCCGTCAGTAAGTTGATTAAAGGGTGGTAGATGGAAGACTTGTGAGAAGGGTGAGCAAGACTGCCTTGGGAAACAGGCCTTCGGAAGCTTGAAGAAGAAAAACGCAGAAGCCAAGATCCTCTTGGTCTAGAGTTTCAAGGAGCTGAAGGGTGACTCGACTGGATCCTCCAATTCCAAGCCATTCCAGTGCTGAGAAAATACAAGAACTGATTAGAAACGCTGCGACTGTTGCAGTGATCCAACCTACATCATCCTACAACAACGCAACTCAACTGGATCCTCCAATTCTGAGTTGTTCTAACACAATAAACAAAGAGATGGAAAAAGAGGCTGACATCCATAAAGTAAGAATTCTCAAATGCCTTATACATTAACCAGAGCGACCAATGCTTCATCAAAACTTACAGAACGAGAGCCTAGATCAACCATCGACCTTTACAAAAATGGCGAAAATGCCTACATATACTCAAAAACCACAACAACAACAAAAACAAGACGCTGCATTAAAGAATTGCATCTGCATGGCTTCTAACAGCCTGCCCATGCAGACTCAGGATGATCGTGCGCCTATGACAGACGCCATCAGATTTCGGATTGTCCTTCTGCAGGTGAGTCGACATGAATTAGTCCTTTTTCGGACCTTCCTTTTATGGCAGAGTTGATGTTCAACCACCAGCAACTGCAACAATAATTTCTTTTTGGGATCGGGGACGACCTCGATCGACTCTGCCTTCTGGGACGTGGAGGTCTCCTAATGGTGCCACCTAGATCAGCCGAACGATCTTTCTTTGGACGCTACTTCGCTGGACTGCTGCGAGGGACCCTTATGGCTGATGTGGACGAGGGTGTGACAGGGGTTAAAGGCATGGACACTATGGAGATGATGGAGAAGAAACGAGAGTTGTGACATCAGCTGAGGAATGCCACGCGGTTTGAATAGGACAGAGGAGGAAGGAGCATGGAGTGTGGGAGTATAGGAGGAGGTGACTGGGAGTGAGAGGGACACATGGCAGGAGACGAGAGGACGACGAGTTGAGGCGGTGTCATGTGGATGGTGAGAGGGAAGTTGGACAGATGACAGGGGAAGAGGGAGGTGGTAGGTGGAGAACAGGTGGCAACGGGGAGGACGATACCAAAGGTGACACGACAGGCAAGGGACCCCACAATAATAACACACCATTCCGGAGCCCCCCTCTTTCATTAAAGACAGGATGGCAAAGGGGGGCCGGAAAGGCCTGAGAATCATTGATATAGGTGCTCCGATCCTGACCTTTGAAGAGTTGAGTGTTTGATTTTGGACCCCCCCCCCCGATTAAAGGCAGAAAGGCAAGGGGGGTCCAGAATGTAGCCTCAGCCACTGATTTAGGCACCCAGATCCTGAGCTTTTAAGAGTTGTGCACTCGATTCTGGACCCCCCCCCCCTCCTATTAAAGGTAGAATGGCGGGGGGCCTCCAGAATCCGCTCTTGACTGTAGATCTGAGTGCGCAGATCCTGGCCGCCCAGATCCATGCCCCCTTTAATTCCAATGCACTCGATTTTCATTGATGGATGGACGACTGAGATGACTTCGGTGCTTTCACTATGAAAATCCCGAAAGGCCCCACCTGTGGCTCAGATCTTGCACCGTGTGTCCTTCAGATGAACGACCGAGATGGTTTTGTCATTAAAAGGGGGCTACCTCCATTCCCGGGCTCGCTTAACGTGACCTAGAGCTAAGACCGTGGGCTCGACTTTGAAGGGCTCTTATCGGCATTTTGGGGTTCGGGGTTTCGAGATGTAAAATGACGAGGAGCTCTTACCCCTCGAATCCTCGAATGCCGACATGACATGATCGCGCACCACGTGTCCTTTTGGATGGACGACTGAGATCCTTCATGAATGTATATAGACGCTACCCATCACGCTAATCCCGGCGCAACTCCGCTAACCGTGATTTCCCGTCGACCGTCGATCTGCTTTTATAGATGAATTCAGGCCATTGACAACATAATTTCGCTCTCTCACTTGATTTTTAGCCTGAAATGGGGCTTTACGTGCTACGCTTGGGCGTTCTTCGTGCAACCTGCAGACCTGGATGTTCTCAGGCCCAAGACAATAAATTTTTCTAACATTAGGCTCCATGGGGGATAGAGTCGTCCCTGTGATGCTCTAAGGACACATTTTGCAGTTCCAATGCCTTGCTGTTGGGGCTATGGAGTCAGGCTCAAAACTCCGGCTGCTGAAAATACAGGCCGAAAAATAAAAGAAACATAATAAAGATACATTCTCAAAGGAGCTTATTTATATACAATCCTATACTAATAAAACACTTTACATGGGGCTAGGTGAAAGCAGACTTCCACCATAGCCAATCAAGTAACTTCCTGCAGGGAAGCTCTTTCTTTCTGTCGATGATCACCAGCAGATGGTGTAACCGTGACAACAGAATGGCTACACTCTTCAACTTCTCCTCACAGGCTGAAGTTGATATGGAATAGGGCGGCTCCAAGGCATAAAGGACATGCCACTCCATGTACTCGTAGACAGGATCATAGAATGAGTGGCCAACCCTGTGAAAAGGGTAGCAGCAGGCCTGCTCTGCTCCACAGCTACTCCTACAGGGCTGAACTTCATGAGTCTGCATAGGTGAATGGGCGGGCTCCGAGCAGGAAGTCACCTATTCAACTGGTTCTTTATGCTCTTCTTCTTGGCTCTCCCCCAGGTCCGATTCGTATTCGTCATAAATAGGGACCATGGGGTGGTTCTGCTTGCTGACTGGCTCTTCAGTATCTCTATAGTGATCAAATGTAGGATAAGCTTGCTACTCATCATCACTATAATATACATCAAAAAGGGGTTGTCCTTCATTGATATGATCCTCCTCCAGAATAGTGATCCCGTAAAAAATTTCTGTTTTAGGGATAGTGGGACCTGCTGGTTTTGGCTGCTCACACATAATTTTTTTCTCTTTATTCCCAGGCAAAAATATATCGTGAGAAACCCCTTGAAGGAAAAGAGAAAAATCCTCCTCCACAACCATCCCTTCTTTAAAAACGGGGAGGTCTTCGTCGTCATAATCAGGGCTGCTAGGAACATCTACTTCAACTCGATACCCAGGTGAGCCATCTACTATAGACCACATTTGTTCCATAAACTTGCAATTTCTACAAGAGGCATGTTGATCGTTATGAACATCTAAAAGAATAGAGGCATCTGATATGATGTCAAATGCTTCCGTTCTAGGGCTAACACAATTAATATCATTCAACACCTCTATATTTTCCTGGAAAATGCTTTCCTCCACAGTAAAAGCTTCATCATGGACCTGGTCTTCAGGGCCAGCAGAGGCTTCATGGAGCGAAGAAAACTCCTCACAACAATTTTCATACAAACAATCAGCTGGAAAATAATCTTTACAAAATGAATTGAAAGCCGTATGAAAACCTGTTAAAGAGCGGATGCTTGCAGCAGGAAGAGACCGACACCATCCAATAGCATCTCCCTTCAATGAATACCTGAAGAGATTAATCTGGACATCTTCATGCATGATATTAAGTCGATGAATAACCTCATGAAAGTCTAGTAAATGCTCAGCTGGTACCTCCCAACTCTTTGCATGAAATTCAGGGAGGAAATTTTCCCATATGTCTCTATCAGGAAGTGCATTAGGAAAACCAACTAT
>SNQJ01S0004238.1:255128-265738 GCA_010110895.2 Picea sitchensis
AAGTCTAGTAAATGCTCAGCTGGTACCTCCCAACTCTTTGCATGAAATTCAGGGAGGAAATTTTCCCATATGTCTCTATCAGGAAGTGCATTAGGAAAACCAACTATCTGAGAAAAGTCACAGAAAGCAAACCTTTGAGCTAAGATTTTCTCCATATCGAACCAGTGGAGTCGCTAGTTGATCCTTGAATCATGGAGTCGCCAGGTGAAAGATTTACAGCTTTGAAAGTGCCTGGTCCTTGTTCACCATCAAAGGAAAGATCTTAATGTTGTTGTTACCCCAGGAAGCTTCTCAGACTGAGAAAGCAGCTGCTGAAACCTTCCCGAGAAAGCTCCTTAGGGTCAACTTTCAGGTGTGCTAACAATAGCCACAGCTGAAACAATGAAGTGGAAACAATGGAGTCACCACAGTGGAGTCGCCAGGTGCACAATAGCAATCTTTAAGGGCTCTGATGCCTGATGCACCTTCAGAATCAGAGGCTCAATGTCGTTCAATCCCAGGGAAAATCTTCAACTTCGTCTCCGGCAATGGTGCTAGAACATAAGTCACTCCTGGATTGCTTGCAGGAGAAGAGCCTAACGCCCATAAATTTTTATGTCACGATTTAATAAATGGGGGTGGTCGAATGGAAAGAGACCTAGGAAAGCATCATTGACACAGGAACCAGGGTCTAGTATGTAGAAAGCAAGGGAGGTCTTGATCCAACTTCTGTCAGTAAGTTGATTAAAGGGTGGTAGATGGAAGACTTGTGAGAAGGGTGAGCAAGACTGCCTCGGGCAACAGGCCTTCAGAAGCTTGAAGAAGAAAAACTCAGAAGCCAAGATCCTCTTGGTCCAGAGTTTCAAGGAGCTGAAGGGTGACTCGACTGGATCCTCCAATTCCAAGCCATTCCAGCGCTGAGAAAACACAAGAAATGATTAGAAACGCTGCGACTGTTGCAGTGATCCAACCTACATCATCCTACAACAACGCAACTCAACCGAATCCTCCAATTCCGAGCTGTTCTAACACAGTAAACAAAGAGATGGAAAAAGAGGCTGACATCCATAAAGTAAGAAGTCTCAAATTCCTTATACATTAACCAGAGCGACCAATGCTTCATCAAAACTTATAGAACGGGAGACTAGCTCAACCATCGACCTTTACAAAAATGGAGAAAACGCCTACATATACTCAAAAACCACAAAAGCAGCAAAAACAAGACGTTGCATTAAAGAATTGCGTCTGCATGGCTTCTGAAAGCCTGCCCATGCAGACTCAGGATGATCGTGCACCTATGACAAACGCCATCAGATTTTGGATTGTCCTTCTGCAAGTGAGTCGACGTGAATTAGTCCTTTGCCGGACCTTCCTTTTATGGCGGAGTTGATGTTCAATCACTAGGAACTGCCGCAATAACTGCTTTTTTGGATCGGGGACGACCTCGGTCAAATCTGCCTTCTGGGACGTGGAGGTCTCCTAATGGTGCCACATGGATCAGTCGAACGGTCTTTCTTTGGATGCTAATTCGCTTGACTGCTACGAGGGACCCCTATGGCTGATGTGGACGAGGATGTGATGGGGGTTAAAGGTGTGAACACTGTGGAGGTGATGGAGAAGAAACGAGAACTGTGACATCAGCTGAGGAATGCCACGCAGTTTGAATAGGATAGAGGAGGAAGGAGCATGGAGTGCGGGAGTACAGGAGGAGGTGACTGGGAGTGAGAGGGACACATGGCAGGAGACGAGAGGACGACGAGCTGAGGCGGTGTCATGTGGATGGAGAGAGGGAAGTTGGACAGATGACATGGGAAGAGGGAGGCGGTAGGTGGAGAAAATGTGGCAACGAGGAGGATGATACCAAAGGTGACACGACAGGAAAGGGACCCCACAATAATAACACACCATTCCGGAACATCCCTCTTTCATTAAAGACAGGATGGCAAAGGGGGGTCGGAAAGGACTGAGCATCGTTGATCTAGGTGCTTCGATCCTGACCTTTGAAGAGTTACGTGTTTGATTCCAGAACCCCCCCCCCCCGATTAAAGGCAGAAAGGCAAGGGGGGTCCGGAATGAAGCCTCAGTCGTTGATTTAGGCGCCCAGATCCTGACCTTTTAAGAGTTGCACACTCGATTCTGGATCCCCCCCTCCGCTTAAAGGTAGAATGTCGGAGGGCCTCTGGAATCCGCTCCTGACCGTAGATCTGAGCGCACAGATCCTGGCCGCCCAGATCCATGCCCCCTTTAAGTCTAATGCGCTCGAGTTTCATCGATGGATGGACGACTGAGATGACTTCAACGCTTTCACTATGAAAATCCCGAAAGGCCCCATCTGTGGCTTAGATCTTGCGCCGCGTGTCCTTCAAATGAACGACCGAGATGAATTTGTCATTAAAAGGGGGCTACCTCCATTCCCGGGCTCGCTTAACGTGACCTGGCGCTAGGACCATGGGCTCGGCTTCGAAGGGCGCTTATCGACATTTTGGGGTTCGGGGTTTCGAGATGTAAAATGATGAGGAGCTCTTACCCCTCGAATCCCTGAATGCCGACATGACATGATCACGCACCACGTGTCCTTTTGGATGGACGGACGAGATCCTTCATGAATGTATATAGATGCTACCCATCGCGCTAATCCCGACACAACTCTGCTAACCGCGATTTCCCGCCGACCGCCAATCTACTTTTATAGATGAATTCAGGCCGTTGACAACGTAATTTCGCCCGCTCACTTGATTTTTATCCTGAAATGGGGCTTTACGTGCTACGCTTGGGCGTTCTTCATGCAACCTGCAGACATGGATGTTCTCAGGCCCAAGACAAGAAATGTTTCTAACAACAAGGGAGTCGTATGGTGCCAGAGTATGAGGCCAAGTTCATGGAGCTACTTAGTTATGCTCCACATCTGAACACATAGAAGTTAAATGTCAACATGTTTGTGTTTGACCTTAATTTCAACATTCATGTGAAAGTGAGGATCCTAATGCCACAAACGTTGCACGATGCAATTTAGAAGGTCCTCATAACTGAGGAAGAGTTGAACAATGGGGGTCGGGGTAGGACTCCTTCTAGACCGACTGGAAAAATGACATTCAGAGCGCAACAACATCAATCACCAGCTAGACAAACTCTTGGGCATCGAGATATGCCTAGAGGACCTATGTTATTGACACCGCGATGAAAGACTCCTCAATAGATGAATCCTTACAATGGACCACAACAATAGAAATAGCGCCATCTGCAACAACACAAATAATTTAGGCCTATTCAACAGAACGAACCAAGATCACAGACTACTAGACCAACAACTTCTACTTCGGGGACCAAGAGCATTAGACTAAAGAATGGATGTTGGACATGTGGAGATCCACATTACCGACGAGATTGTCTGATTGACAAGGCCAAAGTGGTCAGATCATCAGGACCCACTACGTTTGGATATTTGGGAAAGGTCCACAGGATATATGCTGCGGTGAACAACCACTAGGCCGAGCACTACTCCACTATGCTCAAGGCGTCAGGTACGATCACCGATCAAAATTTTAGTATCTTGATAGATCCAGGTGCTACAGAGAGATTTATTTCTAGTGCAACGCTAAAGATAATTAAGGTAAAGGAAGTCAAGTAGGACGAGTTCAAATACATATAAATGGCATCGGGTGCCAAACAAAAGGTTGGAGGAAAGGTTACAGATTGTAGCATTAACTTGGGTGATTTTGTAAAAAGGGCCAACCTATACGTCACCATCTTAGCATGGTATGACATAGTGATAGGCATGGACTGGTTGTAATTGCATGATGTGATACTTAACTATAATAAGAAATGGTTAAGTTTGACGGATGATTTGGGGCAGAGTAGAGTGATTGTAGGGAGAAACTAGGGGGTGTCTCTAAGGTTTATTTCTTCCCTACAACTGCAGAAGAGTATGTGCAAAGGATGCAAGCTATATTCAATCTTAGCACTAAACAAGAAGGGTGAGGTGAAATGATTAGAAAACCTTCCTGTAATACAAGATTTTGCAGATGTGTTTCCAGAAGAGTTACCAGGTCTACCACCCAAGAGACAGTTGGAGTTTAAAATAGACTTGAAACTTAGAATTGAATCGATAGAGAGAACACCTTACTAGATGTCAATGCTTGAATTGTAGGAGTTAAAAATGAAATTGAAGGAATTGTTGGACTTGGGACATATACATCCAAGTTTTTTTCCATGGGGTGAACCAATGATTTTTGTGAGAAAGAAGGATGGATCATGGAGACTTTGTATTGAATACCGTCAATTGAACAAAGCTACGATCAAAAGCCAATATCCTTTACCAAGGATTGGTGATTTGTTTGATCATATGAAGGGAGCGGTGGTGTTTTTGAATATTGAATTGAGATCGGGATATCACCAGTTATGGATTAAGGAGGAAGATATCCCTAAGACCACGTTTAAGATGATATTCAAAAAATACGAGTTTACAGTTTTACCATTCAAATTGACGAATTCCCTGGGGGTATTCATGATTTTGATGAATAGGGTGTTATAAGAATACTTGGACAAGTTTGTTCAAGTATTTATTGATGACATACTGATTTATTCTTTTAAAAAAGAAGAGCATGATGAAAACTTAAGATTGGCCCTACAGTGTCTACGAGAAAATAAATTGTACGGGAAGCTATCGAAATGTTCTTTTTACCAATCGAAGATTCATTACTTGGGACATATCATATCTGGTGAATGTATTGTTGTGGATCCAGTGAAATTAGAGGCCATTATGGAATGGCTAGCACTGAAAAATGTACAAGAATTATGTACCTTTATGGGTTAGCAGGATATTACTGATGGTTCTTTGAAGGTTTTTTGAAGATAGAAAATCCAATCATGGAATTGCAGAAGAAAAAAAACAAGTTCGTATGGACTGAGAAATGTGTGTAAGCATTTCAAAATCTCAAGGAGTTTTTAACAACAACGTTGATACTAAAGTTCCTCGACATGGAAAAAGAATTCTTGGTATGCAAGGATGCATCGAAGGAAGGTTTAGGTGAATTTTTGATGCAAGACAATCGAGTGATCACTTATAATTCAAGGAAATTGAGAAAGCATGAAGAGAACTACGTAGCACATGACTTGGAGTTATTAGAAATTGTATATTCCTTGAGATTTTGGAGACATTATCTGATTGGACAAATAATTGAATTAAAGATAGATCATTGTGGATTACAACATATTTTTACGTAGAGTGACCTGAATGCTCGACAAAGATGTTGGTCAAAATTACTTAGCAAATACGATTTTGAGATTACTTACATTAAAGGAATGGTGAACATAGTGCAAGATGCGTTGAGTAGGAGACCACACATATTCTTAGTAATACCTCTTAAAATAAATCTTCGAGAAAATATTATAACTTTACAGATAAATGATGATTGGTATAAAGACGTTAAGAATAATATTGGACAAAATACCATGATGGTACCAAAGTTTGAAGGTTACTCATTGGACAATGACAAATTATTGATATTTAACGACAAAAATTATGTACTGCCTAACGATGAATTACGAATTTTAATATTGGGTGAAGCACATCGATCTGTGTACACGACTCATCCGGGAGTCACGATACCTTAAGCCTTTATTCTTCGGGAAAGGAATGAAAGAGGACATAGTTAGATACATGGCAATATGTCTAAAATGTCAGCAAGTGAAGGCTGAACATAGACATCAATCAGGATTTTTATAGCCACACGCTATTCCTGAATCGAAATGGGAGGCCATTTTGATGGATTTGATCATTGGATTGCCACTGACGGAAATGAGATACGATTCATTTTTTTTGGTAGTAGACACTCTGACGAAGAGTGCACAATTTATTCCAATACGTATGATGTATCAGGCGCCATACATAGCTAGAGTTTTTGTCAGTGAGATTGTGAGATTAAACAGTGTACCAAGAAGGATCATATTTGATCAAGGATTGATGTTTACAGGATAGTTTTGGACCATTTTCCAAGAGGCATTGAGAACACAACTGAAATTTAGTACAACATATCACCCAGAGAAAAATGGACAAACAGAAAGGACGAACTAGATGTTGGAGGATATGTTGTGTATGTATGTTATGGATCAACAAAAATGTTGGGAAGACTTCTTTCCATTTGTAGAGTTTGCTTACAATACCAGTTACCAAAGTACTATTAATATGGCATCGTTTGAGTTCCTTTACGGGAGACCATGTCAGACGTCTTTGAGTTGGGATCAACTTGAGGACATGGTCCTGGTAGGACCCGAAGTAATCCAAGAAATGGAAGAATAGATCAAATCGATAAGACAAAGGATTAAAGAAGCAAAGGATCGACATAAGAGTTATGTTGATGTGCATCACGTTGACTGCATTTATGAAGTTGGTAACAAAGTTTTCTTGTGGGTGAAACCACACACGAGTTCGATCAAGTTTGGAAAGGGTTCTAAACTCTCTCCTAGGTTTGTGGGACCTTTTGAGGTTGTGAAAAAGAAAGGACCCGTGGCTTATCGACTAGCCTTGCATGATTCTTTGAGGTGTATGCACGATATATTTCATGTATCTGTTTTACGATATTATATTAATGATCTGTCGCATGTTATTGACATGAGTTCTTTGTGAGTGTTAGATGAGGGTGCTCTCATGGTGGAGCCAATCCGCATTCGAAAACTACATCGTCGAATAGTCGATCAGATCAAGGTCTAGTGGGACAACTATAGTCCACACTCGACTACCTGGGAGGATGCATATGAGATGTGTCAATAGTTTCCTTACTTGTTTGATAGATTAGATATGTATATCTATGATTGATACATTTTTTTACTTGCATTTACATACTGTACATACTTCAGGACGAAGTTTAAAACAAGAGGGGGTGTATGTAACATCTCTCTCTACTAAGCCCACTTTTAGTGACATATTTTTTGAGGACACTTTCGTGCAAGTGATCCGGTTATGGTATATTATGATTTCATTTCGATTATGGGATTATATATGATGATGATGTTGTGTTTTGACTTATTTTTATTTTGATGTATATATATTGGCATATGTTATTGACGAATTTCTTGAGTGTGTCAGACACATGACAAGTTATGGATGTTGATGGCATCAATGAACTTCCTTGGACTCTGTATTGAGTCAGGGAGTGGATTATATTTGTTTTAGTATTTCATTTTACATACATGTGACATATGATTGATGATAGTATTATTTATGTATATGGATTATTGACATTGTTTTTCCAGTGGATGCAGGCTTGACGATGCTTTCTAATCCGACTCATATAAGGACTAAAGGGACCATGCATAGAAACCAAACATTGAGGGAAAGGTGTGGTAGCATCCCTGTCATAGCCTACTAGCACTCCCACCATGGTCTAAGATGTAGGCTAATGATTAACTAGTTCGAGGGGTCCATGATGTCACGAGGGCGGACTAAGACAATCACTCACAGATTTCTAAGGGGCGCGCAATAAGGTAGAGTGTTAGAAAAATAGGATCGCAAAGCAATAAAAGAAAACAAATGCAGAAATAAAACACAAAAGATACAAAATACAATAGAGACACATATATACATGGTTCACCCAGTGTGGGATACGTCCACAAGAGAAATTACTAGGTCCTTCCTTTTATTATCCATCAAAATGAAGTGATACAACCTACAACTCAACCTCTTTAATTTCATTTTTTTCCTTTCACAGTCTCCTCTCTTAGAATACAATATTCACGATAATACCTAGCTGTAATACAATTCCCTCATAAAAGAGGGTTGCCTTCTAGGGAAAAAACCCTAAAAATAACTTCTACCATTATATCTATGACCTTATAATGAATGGTCCAGATTGACTACGAAATTACAATATTTTACAAGGTAATTTTTTCCAATATTTTTCTTCGAGAGAACTACCCCCAAATCCCCCACCAGAGGGGGCTACAAAGATTTTATCCACCCCTCTCGACCCCCCTAGTGACAATTGTGGGGGGGAAAGTCCCCCCACACCCCGCCGTTAGGGAATGGGGTCTAAGAACAACTGAAACAAACCTATGAATCCGGAAGATAATCAGGCTCCACAACCAACATAGAGTCCTTATTCCTTAGAAACCCTTAGTCTCTCACAAGGTCGACCGAGTGCAGTGTTGACTCCAAGAATCGAAAAAAATTCCAAAACCAGTCAAAGGTGAGTGGCATCCTTGGAGAATGGAGGTGCATATTGAAGGGAACGTCGCAAAATTAAAAGATGAGTCAAATAAATCTAGGTGGCCTAGAAAAAATTTAAATGTTTAGACCTGGTTAGAATAAAATGATTATTTAATCAGTAAATTACAAACTCAGAAGCCTAACAATAGTATAATCCTAAGTCTAGACTAAGTTCAACTCTAAGATTAATTAAGGGAATAGTTAAAATATTAAATAAATTAAAAGGATTTAAAATAAAATCAAACTCTAGGAAGAAGATAAATAACCATTTAAAATAATGGATAAATTGCACATGTGTGCATGAAATTAATATAATGGATTTTTAAAATAGAAGGAAATACTATTATGAGAGAATAGGTGTACACATAGAATAGAATCTTGAGTCAACCTACCACTAGCCTAACTAGAAGAAGACTCCTAATCCAACTCTATCTAAGATATGGTTAAGAGACACTCATTAAATGAAAATTTTGGGAACAAGGGGACAACTAAGAGAAAAAATAGGAACACATTGGGGAATGTGTGGGAAATTGACTTTTTAAATAAAATAAAAATGGTAATTACTTGTGAAACTTGGGGAGATGGTGACAAGTGTGTGGGTGAATAATACTAATTAAATTAATTACAAAGATAATTAATTGTGCATGAGGACATGTGTCATTGAGGATTTTTCTATAAAACAAATGTGGTAGAAGGGAAAAATGGGATCTCACTTTTTCTTGGTAATGTTATGTTGCCAAAAATTTAGTGGATTGAGTTTTACTTGTGAGAGTTGGGATACCAAGCTTGTAGAAAGAGTGGAAGCTCTTCCTTGCAAGGCAATTCTTGGAGCTATTGTTTGTTGTTTTATTGTGTGTGGCCCCTTTGCGGTTCGGGGGGATAAGGGGGAAGAAGAGTACCCTTAGCATTGGTTGGGAGGTACTCATGAAGTTTTGTTGATTAGCAAGCAGAAGTATAGAAAAGGAGTGAAACCCTTGAAGGACATCTTCATCTCTCAGTCTTCTTTGGTCCTAATATTTTTATTTCTAAAATTTTATTTGTAGTGTGCGTATATTTGTATGTTAAAATTGGTATGGTCGCTGAAGAATCAATAGTACATTCTAGATGCCAAAAATTGTTAAGTTTGTTTCCAAACAAATGATGGATACGGTGCTTGGAAAATTTAAGTTATCGTTTTATTTTAGTGCAATTCCAAACTCTAATTCTGAGCAGTCTTGTAAATATTTTATAAATTCGATGTTTATATTTAGTATCCTCTGATTTTTATTTTATTTTACAATCAACAGTTTGAAGTAATTATGATCGCAATAATTAATTGAGTTTTGGGAACTAAACATTGTATTGTTTGTTGTCAAATGAAAGGCATTCGAATTGTTGGAAATCGTTGAGTCTCGATTTAGTTTCATAATCGTTGTTTCGTTGAAAGTCTGATTTCATAGCTCCAACGTTAATAGATCTCTTGGTTGATGTTGGGAGCTGATTATCATGTGTAAAGTTGAACATTATATATGTTTATGGAAGTGCAATTTAACGAGGATAAAGATCTCGCCGGTAAATTTTGCACATCTACATTCATTTGACGGTGCTTTGGTTAAAATCAAGTTTTTATAGTGGTTCGATTTTCCTATATCTACAGACATGGAAAGATTAGGATATTTTTGTTCTATTTTATGTGCATGTGGGAGTTACAATTATCTCTATTAATTCTTTGTCTTAATGCTTGCGATTGGGTCGATAAATGGAAGACAAACAATGTTTGATATCTATTCAAATTTTTTATTCAATTCTCGTTACTTAAGAACACTCCCACATTGATTTGTTGGGTATAATTATTAAATGATATGTCTCAAGACAAGTGGTAGTCCTTTTCCAGTTAAGTAGTTTCTTTCAAGGGTGCGGCTATTAGAGGGTTGCCTTAGTTATCTTTCACCTAGATAGCCTTGTTCAAGAATCACGCTTTATCTAATTCTCAACTTGATATCAGATTATCCTTCCATAGTAGGAAAGCGTTGTTTGATGTTTAAATAATAAAATTATTTATTTTAGATTACGAGTCCTTAGACTATAGGTTGAATTTTTAATTTTAGTAAAATTTAGGTGACTTCTCTTTTAGTTATTGGTATCTTAACTACCGTAGGAAATGGATATCTGATGCAGGAGCATCCGCACCTCGTCGTGCGCGCCTGCACGGGAAGATGGAAAAGACTTCGAAGGGAGACGTCAGGGTCACGGTCGTGACTATTTTGAGAAGCGCCGCCGATTGAATAAAAGAATCCATATTTAGGTGTACTTATGTATCAATTGGGACCTGGAGCAGATAAGCTCTCGTCCTTGTACAGCAGGAACACTTATTAGATTTTAATGCAGAAAGATTAGATTGGATACAGGTAGATAGAGTCATTAAGTGTAGATTAGACAATTTAGCTTT
>SNQJ01S0004238.1:286789-305685 GCA_010110895.2 Picea sitchensis
TCTGATACCAATTGTTGGACAACTGAGAGGGGGGGGGGGTGAATCAGTTGTTACTGATCTTAAACAATTATGATTCTTTTAAACTCTTTGTAGAAACATTGAATGATGATCACATTAATGCAGGGAAATAAAAAATGGCACTTTTAGCATCATTCACATATTTGAGAAACACAGAGACATATCTTTGTCGATGAAACCCATACAGGGTAAAAACCTCTTTTTCTTTATATGATAAGTAATAGGTTACATTCTTTACATTATCATACATATGAGCACCAACTCATAATGAGGCTACAACCTATGTTTTGCAAGCTGCAACTTGCTGAGAGCATCAACTCTCTGTTTTCTCTAGCACCCACTAGAAGGAAGCACCAACTCCCTGAATATTCCAGCACCAACTGGATGGAAGCACCAACTTCCTAAATGTTCCAACACCAACTGGATGGAAGCACCAACTGGATGGAAGCACCAACTTCCAGTTACACAGGATCCAACCTGCATAACAGAGAACACTAGTTCTCCCTTGCACCACCCTGCCACCCTGGCTTCTCTAGCTGCAACCAGATGGAAGCTACAACTCTCTATGTTCAAGCACCCACTTGAACCTCTGAGGACAACAATCCTCCCTAGCACCTCCCAACCACCCTGAAATAATTCTTTGCTATTGAAACTTATTACAGTGATATAATATTCAACAATGGCTTACTAGACTCATCACTGTTCTGCTGCAATTTGTTGCTCTGTCTGCCTCACTGCCTTCCTGCACACATCACTTGCGCTGTCTGTTCTTCTGCCATTTATACTCTCTGCCTCATGTCCCTTCAATGAAACCTTCCTCTACTGTGTATTTCTACTCCTGCGTTCTGCCTCCTAGCTCACACTTCAATCCTTCTACACAGTGACCACAGCAACTCCAACAGCAACAACAACCTCATTTCTTCTCTGTACAATGTACTTATAGCTTCTGTGCCCCTTGTGCATGCAATGTGCACCATTCCTCTGCATACTCACACCGCGCCGATATCCTCCACCTCTCGAGTGCTCTGTGTGATCATCATGGCGACTCTTCATCTTCTCTGGCAGTTCAACCACGCATTCAGCATCACTGGGTGTTATGCTGAGATTCCTCGGCCTCTCTGGCAGTTTGAGACTCTTTGTCTTCTCTATTACAGTTGAGCTTATCCAGAACAACCAACCAAATTCCGTCTCACTCATTTTCTTTTATGAACATCTCTCTCGACAGTTCCACTTCGCCTTCCCTCAACCAAAACAAGAACACCTGTCCTTGCAACTGAAACGCCAACTGATTCGCAATCAAGAATCTGTTTTGCTAACAGATTCTAAACTCGGGAGTTAATCTGTGAGTAAGAACAGTAACCCTCTGATCACAGTCAAGTTTTATCCGCACCGTTGGATGACCTTTATTATTCTTGCCTTTTTAAATCGGGTTTCGACATTCCTTATGTTCAATGTTCTTTTCACTTACAAATCCCGATTAACAAAAATTCCGTAAAGCGATCAGATCAATGATCCAGATCATAATCAGATTTGACGATTCAGATCAAGTCGGGAATTCACTCATCGCGAAATCGGAATTCCTGACGTTCATAGTTTTTGTCACTTACAAATCTCGATCTCCGAAACTACGTGAGAGGTCAGATCAACGGTCCAGATCATTTCTTGATCTGACGGTCCAGAATCAATCGTGATTTCGCATATCGCGAAATCGACATTCTTGATGCATTGAGTTCTTTGCCTCTTGAGTTCGCGATCCGCGAAACTCCGATATGGAGTTATACCAATGGTTGAGATTGGTTCTTGATTCAACGGCTGTCGCGATTTCACATATTGCGTTTTCAACATTCATGTTGCATGCCTTACCATATCCCGATTCGCGAAACTTCGATATGGTATAAGATCAACGGTCCAGATCTGAGCTTGACTTGATGGCTAAGATTGAAGGGCAATATTGCATATCGCGATTTCGGAATTTCTGTTGCATTGTGTTCTTGTCTCCTTGATATCGCGATTCGCAAAACTCCGACATGAGCTATGATCAATGGTATAGATTCACTCTCGATTCAACAGCTGCGATTAAATCGCGAAATCGCATGTCGCGATTTCGGGGTTCTTGTTGTCAAGCGATTTTGACATTTCAAAGTCTCGATCCCCGATACTCCGACAGTGACTGGAATTAACGGTCCAGATCAAATTTTGATCTGACGACTAAGATTTTATCGCGAATTTGCATATTGTGATTACACCCGCTTCTCCTTGCACTTTAAAGAACGTGTATGTTCTTCTTGATCCAATGATGGTCGGGTCCTACGCTTGGATCTAACGCTTGAGATCTGTCCTCCTCTTCAGCGCACTCTTGTTGTCTATATTCAGATCTGACGGCCCTCATGCTGTCGGGAAGTTTGGATGGGATCCAACGATCAGGAATGCTGCACAAGCTTTACGGGCCTTCGATCATTCGATCAACCTGAACTTATCTTCTGTTTGCCTGGTTGCATTGCCTTTGATCATTCGATCTTCTTGAATATCACTGCACTGCTGATCATCGCTGTTGTACTCAAGCCATCATCACTGTTGTACTTGCCATCAATGGCAAGCATACGCTGCCTGTAAAACATACCAAAACATCCTCTGCACTATCTCTTCTGATCTTATCAAGGGTGCCTGTCTGTTACATTCTTCCTGTACTCGTGCCATCTTCATTGCTGTACTTGCCATCAATGACAAGCATATGTTTCATGTTAAACATTTTCCAACAATATCATATCTAATGAAGGTATCATTGTGGATCCAATGAAAGTAGAGGCCATTATGGAATGGCCAACACCAACAAATGTACAAGAAGTACGTAGCTTTATGGGTTTAGGAGGATATTACCAATGGTTTGTCGAAGTTTTTTCGAAGATAGCAAATCCAATCGTGAAACTGGAGAAGAAAAAGAAGAAGTTCATATGCACTGAGAAATGCGTAGAAGCATTTCAAAAGTTCAAGGAGTTGTTGACAACAACGATACTAAAGGTCCCCGATATGGACAAAGAATTCATGGTATGCAAGGATGCATCCAAGGAAGGTTTAGGCGAAGTTTTGATGCAAGACAGTCGAGTGATTGCTTAAATTTCAAGGAAATTGAGAAATCATGAAGAAAACTACGCAATTAATGAATTGGAGTTATTAGAAATTGTATATTCCTTGAGAGTTTGGATACATTATCTGATTGGACAAAAAATTGAATTAAAGATAGATCATTGCAGATTACAACATATTTTTACGTAGAGTGACCTGAACGCACGACAAAGGTGTTGGTAAGAATTACTTAGAAAATACAATTTTGATATTACTTACATTAAAGGAATGTTGAACATAGTGGCATATGCGTTGAGTAGGATACCACACATATTCTTGATAATACCTCTTAAGATGAATCTTCGAGAAAAGATTATAACTTTACAGATAGATGATGATTGGTATAAATAAGTTAAGGATAATATTGTATAAAATACCATGATGGTACCGATATTTGAAGGTTACTCATTGGAAAATGACAGATTATTGAGATTTAATGACATAATTTATGTACTGCCTAATGACGAATTAATAAGTTTAATATTGGGTGAAGTGCATCGAGCTGTGTACATGGCTCATCCAGGAGTCACGAAGATGAAGGCATACCTTAAGCCTTTATTCTTCTGGAAAGAAATGAAAGAGGACATAGTCAGATACATGGAAATATGTCTAGAATGTCAGCAAGTCAAGGCTAAGTATAGACATCCAACAAGATTTTTATAGCCACACGCTATTCCTAAATTGAAATGGGAGGTCATTTCGATGGATTTCATCATTGGATTGCCACTAACGGAAAGAAGACACAATTCTATTTTTGTGGTAATAGACACTCTAACGAAGAATGCACACTTTATTCCAGTACGTACGATGTATCAGGCGCCAGACATAGCTAGAGTTTTTGTCAGCGATATATTGATATTACACGGTGTACCAAGAATGATCATATCTGGTCGATGATTGATGTTTATAGGACTATTTTGGACTAGTTTCCAAGAGGAATTGGGAACACAACTGAACTTTAGTACAACATATCACCCAAAGAAAATGGAAAAACATAACGCATAAACCATATTTTGGAGGATATGTTGCGTATGTATGTTATGGATCAACATAAACCTTGGGAAGACTTCTTTCCATTTCTAGATTTTTCTTACAATAATAGTTACCAGAGTACTATTAAGATGGAACCATTTGAGTTCCTTTACGAATGACCGTGTCAGACGTTATTGAGCTGGGATTAACTTGAGGACAGGGTCTTGGTAGGACGGAAAGTAATCCAAGAAATGGAAGAACTGATGAAATCGATAAGACAAAGGTTTAAAGAATCACATGATCAACATAAGATTTATGTTGATGTGCATCGTGTTGACTGCAGTTATGAAGTTGGCGTTAAATTTTTCTTGTAGGTAAAACCGTACAAGAGTTCTATCAAGTTCATAAAGGATGATAAACTCTCTCCTAGGTTTGTGGGACCCTTCGAGGTTGTGAAAAAGAAAGGACCCATGGATTATCGACTAGCCTTGCATGATTCTTTGAGGCGTATGCACAATGTATTTCATGTATCTGTTTTACGACATTATATTAGTGATACGTCACATGTTATTGACATGAGTTCTTTGAAGGTGTCAGACGAGGGTGCTCTCATGGTGGATCCAATTTGCATTTTGGACCATCCCATTCAAAAATTATAATGTTGAATAGTCAATCAAGTCAATGAATATTGGGACAACTATAGTCCGCACTTAGCTACCTGGGAGGATGCATATGAGATGTATCAACAATTTCCTTACTTGTTTGATATATTAGATATGTAGATCTATGAATGATACATTTGTTTAGTTGCATTTATATACTGTACACACTTCAAGACGAAGTTTAAAATAAGAGGGGGTGTATGTAACATTTCGCTCTACTGAGCCCACTTTTATTGACATATTCTATGAGGAAACTTGCATTCAAGTGATCCGATTATGGTATATTATGATTTCATTTCGATTATGGGATTATATATGATGATGATGATGTTTTTTGACTTATTGTTATTTTGATGTATATATATTGGCAAATGTTATTGACAAGTTTTCCTGAGTGTGCTGGACACGTGACATGTTATGGATGTTGATGGAATCAATGAACTTCCTTGGACTCTGTATTGAGTCAGGGTGTAGATTATATTTGTTTGAGTATTTAATTTTACGTACATGTGACATATGATTGATGATAGTATGATTTATGTATATGGATTATTGACACTATTTTTGTCAGTGGATGCAGGATTGATGATGCTTTATAATCCGACTCAAGATTAAAGGGGCCATGCACAAAAACCAAACATTGAGGGAGAGGTGTGGAAACATCCCTGTCATATCCTAATATCACTCCCACCGTGGTCTGAGATTTAGGTTAACGATTACCTAGTTTGAGGGGTCCACGATCTCGTGAGGGTGGACTAAGACATTCACTCACGAAGATTTCTAAGGGGCACACAATAAGACAGAGTGTTATAAAAACAGGATCGCAGAGAAATAAAATAAAACAAATGCGAAAATAAAAAAATGAAGATACACAATACAATAGAGACACAGATATACGTGGTTCACCCATTGTGGGATACGTCTGCCATAGAAATTACTAGTTCCTTCCTTTTATTATCCAACAAAATGAAGTGATGCAACCTACAACTCAACCTCTGTAACTTCCTCTTCTTCCTTTCATAGTCTCCTCTCTTAGAATACAATATTCGCGATAATTCCCATCTGTAATACAATTCCCTCATAAAAGAGGGTTTCCTTATAGGAAAAAAACCCCTAAAAATAGCTTCTACCGTCAGATATGCGACCTTATAATGAACGATCCAGATTGACTACGAAATTACAGTACTTTACAAGGCAATTTTTTCCAATATTTCGCTTCGAGGGAGCTACCTTTGAATCCCTCACCAGGGGGGCTACAAAAATTGTCACCACCCGCTTGGACCCCCCTAACGACAGTTGTGGGGGGGAAAGGCCCCCCACACCCCTATGTTAGGGAATGGGGTCCAAGCACAGTTGAAACAAATCTCTGAATCGGGAAAATAATCAAGCTCCACAATCAACATAGAGTCTTCATTCCTTAGAAGCCCTAAGTCTCTCACAAGGTCAACTGAGTGCAGTGTTGAATCCAAGGATCAAACAAACTTCCAAAACCAATCAAAGGTGAGTGGCATCCTTGGAGCACGGAGGTGCATTTTGAAAGGAACGTCACAAAAATTAAAAGATGAGTCAAATAAATCTAGGTGGCCTAGAAAACATTAAATTTTTTAGACCTGGTTAGAATAAAATGATTATTTAATCAGTAAATTACAAACCTAGAAGACTAACAATAGTATAATCCTAAGTTTAGACTAAGTTCAAGTCTAAGTTTAATTAAGAGAATAGTTAAAATATTAAATAAATTAAAAGGATTTAAAATAAAATCAAACTCTAGGAAGAAGATAAATAACAATTTAAAAAAAGATAAATTTCACATGTGTGCATGAAATTAATATAACGGATTTTTAAAATAGAAGGACATAATATTATGAGAGAGTAGTTGTACACATAGAATAAAATCTTGAGTCAAGCTTTTATTTGGATATATACTAGTTCCATCCGATCTAACTTAAAACTGAAGAAATATATTTGGATCTAAAATGTTACACCACAACTTGCAACCAACCTCTCCGACTTGACCAGCGATCAAACTAAATCTATGTTTTATCACCTGCAATCCTTGCACATAGCGTTAGAATAAAGTTACAACTCCACAGTTGCGTGAGTTCAGGTCTGGTAATTCACTACAATATCTATATTTTGGATCCGTAATCTAGACCTCCTCGGCGATCTCCTTACCGAGTTCATTTTTTTTTGGAATTGGTGGCCTTCTTTGTGTGAATCGGTTTTCTGAAGAGATGTAATGAAAAGTCAATCCTTGAAAGTTGTAGTTACAGTAGCGAACCCAACTCACTTCATGAACTTCGGCGTTGCAACGATATTGTTCAAGAATCACTATTTATCTAATTCTCAACTTGATATCAGATTATCCTTCCCAAGTAGGAAAACATTGTTTCATGTTTAAATAATAAAAGTCTTTATTTTAGATTACAAGTCCTTAGACTAAAGGTTGAATTTTTAATTTTAGTAAAATTCAAGTGATTTCTCTTTTAGTTATTGGTATCTTAACTACCGTAGGAAATCGACATCTTGTAACTATCAATTTTTGATACTAGATAAATAATTAGACATATAATGGTTGTATTATTATTTTCCCTCCTAAAGAAACAATGAATTTATGTTAAATAATTATTTAGTATTTTCACTTGAAGGTAAACTCATTAATCACTTCAAAAGACTCCTTGTAATGGAATACTTTTTTGAATAAGGCTTGAGTTAGTGATTAGGTTAAATGGGTATGTTTTTACCTTCCCAATTTTGTAAGTTAGGAATAACTATGGAGTTATTAAAAAATATTCATGTATTTATTGTGGTACATTTATTTAGTTAGTGGATATTTATTTTCTACTTGTATTCTTAAAGGAAGAAATTGTTTAATGTTGACTATAAATTATTATAGTATTAATAGGGAGTAAGTAAATTCTTGTCTAGTTAATGAACATTAATTATTTTTATTCTTATAAAGATGGTACATCGTCGAGATATTGAATAATTAATGTTACATCTTGGGAAGAAGATTATTAGTGGTGAATAATGATTATATAATGGTATTCATAAGAAGAAGGCATATTTTCTAGATGACGAATAATGATTGATGTTTGTAATCTTTAAAGGAAGGAAAACTTGTTTAGTATTTTGAGAAATTGAATGATTTAATTACGATATGGATAAGTACTTACTGTTAATTTAAGCCCGAGTCTAAATTAGAGTTGGTTATGGGAATATAAACCTCCATGCTCTTCATAGTGGTCGCTAGTCCTGAGACCTTAAGTGGTCAAAATCAATCGACTGAATCTTGGACTTGAGCGTCGATTATGTGTCTTGGAGGTCCTAACCTTGCAAGGTAGGTTGGATGGTTATCGATCTTGTTATTTTTATGAGTTATGATTGATATGTTAGTATTCATGTTGTTGTAATTGATTCTTGCCATTTAATTATGTAGATGAGAAGATGATATGTAATATTGATGTATGTTATCGCCGCTTATCACTTGTTCTAACCGATGTTTCAAAAAACAAAATTCATTGTATCTACTGATTTTATGTCTTAACATCTAGCCTCATAACATAAAATAACATCTAATAACATCTAATAACATGTCTTGAAAAACAACTCACTTGTTCTAGCCTCATAACATCTAATAACATGCTTGCGGAACCTATGGTTGAAAGTACAATTATAACATATGCCCCCTAATGTTTGAGTTCAGAAGAGGAAGTGATGGCCAAAATACATTAACAACTTTCATGGTGACAAGTGGAAAAAGGAAGGAGCTCAAAGATCAACAAACTAGTGAGCACTTACAATCGTACACCAAGTGGACACATATAGATCATCCTCGAGGTAGGAATACCAATGCTCAAAAGAGAAACAAAGCATGGCTACTAACATAATACACTGCAGATTCATGAAGTTAAATGGAATACCATGTCCAGGAATGAATACACGGTGGATCCATGTCATCAAAAATATCATAGCCACAAGAAAATACAATGTGGATCTATATCATGTGTACAATCAAAGACACCAACGAATAGAATGTGTATCTATGACATAACATATATCTATCAGGAAGACAACGAGCATTGAGGAAAGTTCCCATGAAGTCTTGAAAGTACTCATATATAAGTGATATGCTCCATCGCAACTTGGGAGGGGTGCTATAATGGAAGGATGTGCCCCCCAAACACAAGGTCTTTATTCCAAACCCCGATGGTACAAATCTACATCATGCGAATAAATGAGCTAATGTCAAGCATGTTAGAAACCATCTGATTACTGATCATTGATGTATGCCATTAACAGGTGCGATGGGACCCACTAATGATGAATATGGACTCCAAGGCACATAGTAAAATATAGCGAGTGTGAATAGAGTATCTGATTTAAAACACTCATAGAATTAATCAAGTAGGATTCAATGATGAAAACCCATTATTGATCACGATGAGGCCTGCAACTGAGGATTGCAAGGTCCAAGGTACTAAGTGGTTTCTAGATCCCTCTCCTAGATAATGTGTTAGAGTAGATAGAAAAATATCTATCGAAGGAGGGCCTTAATGTATCCCCCATCAATCGACATGAAACCTACACTGAGATATGATGTGAAGAGAATATCACCAAGAACAACTGACATCGGGATGACCAACTCAAAAATTCAACAAAATAGCAGATGTCTGAATCAGGCTTAAAATTCCATTGAACATATAGCACGACACAATGGTGACTTGGAAGTGAGACACAAGGCCTAGATGAATATAGTGCAACAACACAAGAGGTAGTGAAGCAGTCTCCATGATGACATGAAGAGTAACCAATCCGAGGAGTATCTCTAACTCATGTTACTAGGAAAAATCCTAAGAAATCTAAAACCCAACTGTATGATGAGGACTTAAATAGGTTCCATGTTCAAGGGTGACTCGAATGACACTATCGATTTTAGAATAGACCAATCATGAAAAAACCTCACTCTTTTTTTTTTTTTGTTTTTTTTTTACCTCCTTCATGGTTTAACAAGTGCAAAAGAGTAATATAAGTATGCTTGGTATGTACCTTTTTTGTGTCCTTTTACAAGTTTGAAAATTATATAAAACTGTACTCAGATGGAGAGAACAAGTCACTTAACAAAATTATCCTATGTTCCAAGTGCATGGAACCAACCTAAGAAAGATGAATGCAAATGGTACAGGCAAGTGAGACCCACTCTTAGCAGATGTTCTCTCCATGGGTAGATGGATGAAAAATGGAGGTAGAATAATGCAAGAGGTGGATGGTCAAGGGATACTGTAACAATGGTAAGTGGAATATGGGAAAAAAACAATGTAATGGTGGGAAAAATGACACAAACAACAAATTCATAAGCGACTTTTAAGCAACAATATTTTTTTTTGGGAACCCCCACGAGATGTGGCCAGAATATAGATGAAGAGAGAAGAATGAGGCTTAATCATCAAGTCATAGAGAGGCTAAAGGAGTTCTCCTGGGCCTACGAGAAAATGCAACATGGGAACCGAATGGAAATTCAGGTGCTAACTAGGGCACCCCTTAAGGGTGGGAACTACCAAACATGTTACGACATGCAAAACAGAGTGGCTATTGTCACAACTTGATGAGATCAAACCTAATCCATTGTGACGACATGATGGATGGTTAATAATGAAAAATGGGAAATATAGGGAAAAACCTATCCCTATATGCCGGTTTGGAAAACACGTACCTCACATTCAGTGGAAGTCACCATCTTTGTAAAAGTTTCTGTGTAATCCTGTCAACACATGTAAACTAGATTCTGGGGGTCAAAATGCACAGTGAAATCTCAAAAAAGAAAATGTTTTTGGATTTTTTGGATATAATATATGCAAAAAAATAAGTTCTCACACCATACACCTATGTATAAAACACTATGAATTCTAATTATTTAAATGAATTAGATCCCATTGCTACGCTCTGACCAAGGATATTTTTCATAATCGATGAACGCATGAGCCAATATTGTCATCATATGACTTACCATGTCAGGGCCATGCCACATAGGAATGAATTTTTGCATACAAAGATACTCATTGTGAGTAGTCTCGTGAGCTAGGGAGGCTCCTTGATGGGATCCATCAAGGCATGAAGGAAGTATGAAACATGAATCTTTGATGGAAGGGGTAGCATAGAATTCAATGGAAAGTTCTAAAAAAGATAACTGAGGTGGAAAAGGGTCAAGACTAGGAGGTTTACTAGATGCCCAAGAAAATTCCCCCAGTCTCGAGTCACAACTCATCATGCTAACTCTCATCGGTTCCAAATCAGGGAGGATGGATTCTCGATGATGCTCATCTTTCCCAGGCTTGTCTATGAAAGCCATGACTTCTAATATGGCCTCGTCTGAAGGAAACTTAGTATCTAGGAAACCATGTGAATGCAGAGAGTAAACGATCCGTGTGGGCGGAGTATGTTGATCACACTACATATGAGGATGGAGGTGTTAACTAGTATCAAATGATGTTGATGGGATCTCTAGATCAATAATATCAACCATGGTGAGCAACATGGAAGCTCCATATGATTCAATATCCTCGAGATGAGGTACCGCCCAAGGATTGATAGACCTAATGGATCCACTAGTAAATGATGAAATCATGTCGATAGGAGTAGTGTTCACAATAGGAGATGGTGGGGGAAGGGGAAATATTCCCATAAGTGAAGGATATTTGAACATCCCCACACCAACATTGAGATAGGAATGTTGGGTATCACCGACAAAGGGTAAATTATACCCCACATTGGATCCAAGGTCTAGGGTACATAACACAAGATGATCTATCGTCACTATTTTCCCTTGATGAGGGAAGCATAGGACCCTAAAGACCGATGAGAAAATTGTATTCATATCGTAGAACCAAGTACACCCAAGTAACAAATTGTACTCAAGAGGTGCATCGACGAACTCCACAAAAACAAAGACAATCTTACCACCTAAATCGATGGGTAAGGAGGTGATTATTCCATGAGGTTGGAACATATGAACATGATTATTCCATGAGGTTGCAAATGTGTCAATCTTAGGAGAGCCAATGGATTTCCAAGAAGAAATAGACATGATGCAAGTCAAGGCTCCTTCATCAACCACAATTTGGAAGATGTTTTTGATCCGGATCTTATGAGAAGAACGAAATGAATACAGATTCTTAACAGGTGCTTAAAAAAAAATAATAGAGATACAGTAAAACTGGTTTTCTATTCAATAACGAAATAAGCTGAAACTGTAAAATGCAGCGGAAACAAGCTTGCTGGAATGGTGGCGGCTTATCTCTGAGAAGAGATGTGACGACAACGTGCATTCGCAAGAAGAAGGTTACAATGAGGCTCTGAAGGATTTTTTTTACAATAAGCAAGAATGCCAAAAACCCTAGACATCCAAAAACCTAACCCTAGGAGATGAAGCGCCAAAAGTCATGTGGGCCCTGTTTGGGTAAGCTAGTACATCAACTTCCCGGGGTCGTAACTTTTGCATACGATCTCCATTTTAGGCGTGTGATAGCCCGTTGGAAAGGTATATTTGAGGAGATTCATTTTGGGGGCTCAATAATGCCTTCAACTATCATTTAGGATCTTGATACCGAAAAACCATTTAGGCCCTAAAAATGGCCCCGGAAGTAAAAACTGCTAAAAATAGTAAATTGCCAAAAATGTCAGAAAGTTGTTTTGAGCCAGTTGGAAAAGGTGGGTGGCCACCGATATCCATCTGGATCAATCCTCCCTCCTTAGGAAGAAATGGTCTCCATTGCGTTGAGGTCCCCCATTAGATGAGGAAATTTCTGTTGAATTTGGCCCCGGGTGAGCCACTTGCCTTGGTGTAGGAGTTGCCCTGCTTTGATGACTCGATAAAGCTGGATCCTTTGTTGTCGAGTGACCTTGATATGTCTATCCATAATCTGATCATTGGATTCTTGTTGTATGTAGTCGGGGTTGAGCTCTGTTGGTGTCAGTTGTTTTGCTACTTCTGAGGTGTCCAATAATGGTGGGAAATAAGGGCGAAGGAGATCCACGTTGAACACTGGGCACAGGCCAAGGAAAGGAGGAATGTTGAGCTCAAAATAATTATCCCCCATGGCCTTGGTGATAGTTTACGGTCCATAACGGAGTGGGTGAAGCTTCCGATGGGGTCCTGTATGGTGTTCTTTCTGCAAGTGCAACCAAACTTTGTCACCCACTTGAAACTTATGCGACACCCGATGTTGATCATGGCACTATTTTTGCTTGTCATTGGACTTCTATAGGATATCCTGAACCTATTGACGGATGTGTTGGATCCTCTCAATGAACCGGGTGGCTTTGTTAGCTTCAGTTGGAGCAGGAGATGACTCAGTTGAAGTGAGCGCAAGGGGAAGTGAAACATCTATGGGACCCAATGGTTGGAATCCCAACCCCACTTGAAAGTGGCTGTGGCCGGTTGAGCTATGCAAGGCTCGGTTGTAGCTATGATGGACATAGGGAAGGCTCTCATCCCATGTGTGAGGTTTCTTTGAATTATACATGCGAAGGATATGCACAATCATTCGATTTACAACCTCGATTTTGCCATCTGTCTGGGGATGGAAGGCCGTGGATTTGGTGAGCTTGGTGTCTAGTAGTGACCAGAGGCTCGACCAGAATGTGATGAGAAATCGACTATCCCGATCTGATACAATGGTTTGTGGGATTCCAAAATGTACCCAAACTCGTTCAAAGAAGAGCTTGGCAGTGGCCTCTGTTGTGATGCTCTTCTTGCAGGCAACCATAATCGCCATCTTAGAAAAACGATCAACAACCACAAAAACACAGTCATTACCCCGCTTGGTGGATGGGAAGCCCGACATGTAGTCCATTGAGATGGATTCCCATGGCCTGTCAGGAGTAGGAAGAGGGGTGTACAGGCCCTGTTTCTTAGTGGTCGGTTTGGAAATGGCGCAGGCAGTGCAGGACCTGATATACTTTTCGACCTCCTGTCGAATTCTCGACCAGTAGAAATGTTTCTGTAGCATCGCCACTATCTTTTCAATGACGAAGTGTCTTGCCGCCCGACTGTAGTGGGCTTCCCAGATCAACTTCACTCACTCACTTGATGGAACACAGATATGGCCCAGATGACATAACAACCCATCCTGAAGATGGAAATTATCGACAAATGCATTTGCACCCAACATTTGGTAGGTGGTGGCGATGTCAGGGTCTGTATCATAGAGTTGGGGCCATCCAGATGTCTCATGGCCGCAAGATTCTAGCACCATGGTGAGTGCTACGACTGGTAGTCTGCTGAGGCAATCAGCAACACGATTGGTGCTTCTTGTTTTATACTTGATGTTGAGGTGGAATTGCTGCAAGTATGTGGACCACTTTTGATGGCGGTCATTCTGTAGTTTTCCCTGTGTCTGCATGAACTACAGTGGCTTATGATCAGTTTGGATGACTGTCTCCTTCCCAAGAATGTAATGTCTCCACTGGCATCATGCTTGCACAATGGAGTACATTTCTTTGTCGTAAGTAGGGTACTTACAAACAGTATCGGATAGTGTCTCACTATGATAGGCCACGGGGTGGCTGTACTGAGTGAGAACGGTGCCCACAGCATAGTCTGAAGCATCTGTCTCAATCTCAAGGGGATGTTGCAGGTCCGGTAGTGAAAGTACTGGGGCTGAGCAAAAGCGTTGCTTCAAATCATCGAATGCTTGTTGTTGGGACTGGCCCCACGCAAATTTTTCCGTACCACCACCCCTGTTTATTTGGTTGAGGGCCCATGCAATATGGGAGAAACCCAACACGAACCTGTGGTAGAAATTAGCAAGTCCCAAGAATCTTTGAAGCTCAGTGAGTGTTGTTGGGGCTAGCCAGTCACGGATGACTTGGATCTTGGTTGGATCCACATGTACACCATGCTGATCAATGATGTAGCCCAGGTAATGGACCCTGTCCATGCCGAAGGAGCATTTTTCTAGGTTGGCGTATAGCTTGTGCTGCCGCAGGGTGTGCAGAACCTGCTGAATATGTTGCAAGTTTTTGGCCCTAGTCTTGTTGTAAATTAGAATGTCATCTAGATACACCACTACAAAGGTATTGGTGAATGGTCGCAGGATATCATCCATCATCCTCATGAAAGTGGCTGGAGAATTTGTCAAACCAAAGGGTATGATCAACCATTCAAAAAGTCCTTTCTTTGACTTGAAGGTGGTCTTCCATACATCTGTCTATTCTATCGGGACCTGGTGGTAGCCAAACTTCAGATCAATCTTACTGAAGTATTTGGCCCCCGTGAGTTGATCAAGGAGGTCATCAATTCGGGGAATCGGGTATCGGTTTCTGACAGTGATTTTATTCAGAGCCTGGTAATCAATACAGAGTTTCCAGGTTCCATCTTTCTTCTATACCAACACGATTGGGCTCCCGCAAGGTGATGAGCTCGGGCGGATGTGCCCCTTGTGGAGAAGTTCTTGGATCTGTCGCTTGATCTCCTCATTCTCTAACAAAGAGCGATGATAGACTGGCCCATTGGGTAGCGGTGCACTGGGGGTCAGATCGATGGGGTGCTTGACCTGGCAGTGCAGAGGTACCCCTGTAGGTGAGGAGAAGATATCCAAGTATTCTTCCACAACCTTATCTACTTTCTTCTGCTGCGTGGAGAGATCGGTCGCAGAGACCTTGGATGTGGCTGCGATCTTTCACTTGTTCTGAGAGAAAATCACGAAGAAGACAAACTTCCCCGTCTGTGAGATGACCTTCCTGAATTTCTTAGCAGAGATCAAGGAAATAACACTAGGTGGGACTGCCTCGGGTATCCTGTACAATTTTCTGTTCAAAGTAATAATAACACTACGAGGCCTAGACTCATATACAACATGACGTTTCCATAAATAAGGTTGGCCCAAAAGAACATCACAAAATTCGAGAGGAGCAACATCACACAATACCTCATCTTTGAAGGGCTTGATGCCATACGACAGTCGACATTGTTGGCTGACACGGAGATGGCTTCCTTGGCGAAGCCATCCAATGGTGTAGGGTTGTGGGTGTGGCGTTGTTGACAGGGCCAGGCGCTTGACGACCTCTGCTGAGATGAGGTTCTTCTGGATACCGCTATCAATGATGAAGTGCAGCGGGGTGCCTTTTACCCACATCTGTGAATGGAAGAGGTGATCTCCTTCTTCTGGCTCGTCTGGTTCACCAGGCTGGAGCTTGGTGGTAGCAACGGTGGCATTGGGTTTTGTGTCCATGATCCGTCTTCCACTTTCTGGTTCTGTCTCGGAGTCAGAATCTGCATCTGATTCAGAGGCTTTCACTTCGGCCACCAACGACTGCTTTAAGAGGTAGTCAACAAAGTTATGCGAAGGGCTCTTATGGAAGTCGCACCACTTCCCGATATCTTTCTTTGTCTTTCCAGTGTCCTTATTTGCTTTTAGCTTGTACTGGTTGTCTTGATACTTCCCATCTTTTCTCTATCGTTTGTTCGGTGGGTTGGGACCGCCCCTTCCTAGCTTTTGTTGTGAGGGGTTCCTAGGCCCAAATTGCCGCATCTTTTGTTTGAGCTTTTTCTCGATTTTGACGGCATATCGATAGGCCACGCCCAAGGATGAGATGTCCAGAAATTCCATTTCAGTCTGGATGTATATATGCAGAGCACCGCGATACTTGAGCACCAGATGTCGCTCCAAATCTTTGATACCCAACTTGGTGCGCAAGGTATGGAAGATGTTGGCAAATGTTTAAAAGGTAGCGTATGCTTGTCATTGATGGCAAGTACAACAGTGAAGATGGAATGAGTATAGGAGGAATGTAACAGATGGGCATCAGAAGTAGTTTGGGAAGACGTTGCAGAGCAAGCTCGATAAGATCAGAAGAGATAGTGTAGAGGATGGTTGGCATGATTTATAGGCAGTATGCACTTTTCATTGATGGCAGGATCAGAGTCTGCATCAATGGAAAAATAGGAACAAAATAAGCTCAGGAGGAATTAGCGCAGAGTCAAATGCAATGTTTGTAGACAAGAAGAATGTGCAGAAGAGGAGGACAGATCTTAGGCATCAGATCTGAGCATAAGATCCAACCATTGTTGGATCAGGGAGAACCTGCACATTCATTAAAGTGCAAGAAGAGGTGAAATGCGAAAGGCCAAATTATGTTGGTCTAACTCCATTTTGGGGTTTCGTAGATCGGGACTTGAAGGTGTCGAGAACTCACACGGTGAAGTGGTGAAATTGCGAGAAGATCTGGGCTGTAGGATCTGGGGGGAGTACGAAGGACCAATAGTTGTTAGATATGGTGAAGCTGCAAGGAAGATATGACATTTGTGGTCTGTTGGATCAAGAGGACGCGTGGCGAAAGATCAAAGCACCACAAAGACTCCATTTCGGAGTTTTGCAGGTCAAGAAATTCAAAGGAAAGAGGCTCAAACTCGCAATATGCGAATTCACGAAAAGATCTTGGCCGTTAGATCACCAAGGAATGTGGACAGTTGATCATGCATGAAGAAGGCCTGTGAAGTGTCGAATTCACGACAAGATCTGAACCATTGGGTCCATAGGACACGTGGCGAAAGATCGTCATGTCGCTGACTGAAATTCAAAGGAACGGGGTTTGATCTTAGCCATCCAATCGAAGTTTAATCTTAGCCGTCAGATCAAGGTTTGATCTTGACCATTGATATGACTCCATCTCGGAGTCTCAGGTATCGTGACTTGGAGTAATGAGACCCTTGATCAGAGGAACTGCGATATGCGAATTCACGAAGAGATATGGACCGTCAATACACCAAGATTCTGGACCGTTGATCCAGCTCCATCTCGGAGTTTCGCCTATCGCGACTTGGAGTGACGAGAACCTCCATCTAAGGAACAACGAGATGCGAGATCGTGAAAAGATAAGGATCGTCGGATCACCAAGAACGTGGACCGTTAATCTGAGCTCCATCTCGGAGCTTCGCCTATCGCGACTTGGAGTGACGAGAACCTCTATCTAAGGAACAACGAGATGCTAGATCGCGAAAAGATCTGGACCGTTGATTCATCGAGATCATGGACCGTCGATCAGAGTCAATGAAGATCATGAGTTCTCGGTGCCTTTTAGCGCAACCTATGGTCACCGCGTGTGGTCACGTGGAGGAAGGACCTAGTGCAGATGAGCTCCGCCTCAGAATTTCGGGGATTTTGTTTGGGAGTGTCGAGACACTGGATCATATGAATGCCGAAATGCCAAAATGAATGCAAAATCCCATGGAATCAATCCAACGGTGCAGGTGAATTTGAACAAGATCGAAGGGATACTGTAGCTCGACACAGTGTAACTGCTAGAAACCACTGATGGTTTATGCCAGAGGACTCAAAGACACTTCTGTGTGATCGCCAGAGAAGATGAAGGGATGCTAAGCTTCGCCCAGTGAAGAAAGAGGATTCCTAGAGGGATTGACAGATGGATGAGCGTTGAAGTCTGTAACTGAAACAGAAGGCATAAGCTCAACTTTGCCAGAGAAGACGAGTAGTCTCAACTGCCAGAGAGGTTGAGAAATCTCAGCAGAACACCCAATGATGTTGAACGCGTGGGAAAACCACCAGAGAAGCTGAAGAGTTACCATGATGATCAGGCAGAGCACTCGAGAGGTGGAGGATATCGACGCGGTGTGAATATGCAGAGGTATTGCGCACATTGCATGCACAAGGTGCACATAAGCTATAAGTACACGGTACAGAGAAGAGGTGGGGTTGATGTTGCTGTTGGAGTTGTTGTGGTTTTTGTTGTTGAAGGTGATTCATGTGTGAAGAAGGAGGAGAGTGTAGCAGCTAAATTGAATAGAAGAGGAACTGTGCAGTGAATGGACATGGCACAGAGAGCATAAAAAGAAGAAGAACAGACAGTGCAAGTCATTTGTGTAGAAAGGAAGTGAGGCAGACAGAGCAACGAAATGCAACAGAACAGTGATGAGTCTGGTAAGCCATTGTTGAACTTTATATCACTGTAATAAGTTTCAGTAGCAAAGATTTATATTTCAGGGTGGAAGGGAGGTGCTAGGGAGGATTGTTGTCCTCATAGGTTCAAGTGGGTGCTTGAACACAGGGAGTTGTAGCTTCCATTTGGTTTCAGCCAGAGAAACCAGGGTGGCAGGGTGGTGCA
>SNQJ01S0004238.1:305695-357214 GCA_010110895.2 Picea sitchensis
GGACATAGGGAAGGCTCTCATCCCATGTGCGAGGGTTCTTTGAATTATACATGCGAAGGATATGCACAATCATTTGATTTACAACCTCAGTTTGGCCATCTGTCTGGGGGTGGAAGGCCGTGGATTTGTTGAGCTTGGTGTCCAGCAGTGACCAGAGGCTCGACCAGAATTTGATGAGAAATCGACTATCCCAATCTGCTACAATGGTTTGTGGGATTCCAAAATGTACCCAAACTCGTTCAAAGAAGAGCTTGGCAGTGGCCTCTGTTGTGATGCTCTTCTTGCAGGCAACTAGAATCACCATCTTAGAAAAATGATCAACAACCACAAAAGCACAGTCATTTCCCCGCTTAGTGGATGGGAGGCCCGACATGTATTCCATTGAGATGGATTCCCATGGCCTGTCAGGAGTAGGAAGAGGGGTGTACACGCCCTGTTTCTTAGTGGTCGGTTTGGCAATAGCGTAGGCAGTGCAGGCCCTAATATAGTTGCTGACCTCCTGTCGAATTTTCGGCCAGTAGAAATGTTTCTGTAGCATCGCCACTGTCTTTTCGACGCCAAAGTGTCCTGCTGCCCGACTGTAGGGGGCTTCCCAGATAAGCTTCACTCGCTCACTTGATGGAACACAGATATGGCCTAGACGACATAACAACCCATCCTGAAGATGGAAATTATCAACAACTGCATTTGCACCCAACATTTGGTAGGTGGTGGCGAAGTCAGGGTTTGTCTCATAGAGTTGGGGCCATCCAGATGTCTCATGGCCGTAAGAGTCTAGCACCATGGTGAGTGCTGCGACTAGTGGTATGTTGAGGCAATCAGTGACGTGATTGGTGCTTCCTGTTTTATACTTGATGTTGAGGTGGAATTGTTGCAAGTATGTGGACCACTTTTGATGGCGGTCATTCTGCAGTTTTCCCTGTGTCTGCATGAACTGCAGTGGCTTATTATTAGTGTGGATGACTGTCTCCTTCCCAAGAATGTAATGTCTCCACTGACAGCATGCTTGCACAATGGAGTACATTTATTTGTCGTAAGTAGGGTACTTACGAACAATATCAGGCAGTGTCTCACTATGATAGGCCATGGGGTGGCTGTGCTGAGTGAGAATGGCGCCCACAACATAGTCTGAAGCATCTGTCTCGATCTCAAGGGGATGTTATAGGTCCGGTAGTGAAAGTATTTGGGCTGAGCACAAGCATTGCTTCAAATCATTGAACGCTTGTTTTTGGGACTGGTCCCACGCAAATTCTGCCTTACCACCACCCCTTTATTTGGCTGAGGTCCCATGCAATATGGGAGAAAACCAACACGAACCTGCGGTAGAAATTAGCAAGTCCCAAGAAGCTCTGAAGCTCAGTGAGTGTTGTTGGGGCTGGCCAGTCACGGATGGCTTGGATCTTGGCTGGATCCACATGTACGCCATGCTGATCAATGATGTAGCCTAGTTAATGGGCCCTGTCCATGTCAAAGGATCATTTTTCTAGGTTGGCATATAGCTTGTGCTGCCACAGGGTGTGCAGAACCTGCTGAATATGCTGCAAGTGTTCAGCCCAAGTCTTGTTGTAAATTAGAATGTCATCCAGATACACCACTACAAAAGTATTGGTGAATGGTCACAGGATATCGTCCATCATCCTCATGAAAGTGGATAGAGCATTTTTCAAACCAAAGGGCATGACCAACCATTCAAAAAGTCCTTCCTTTGACTTGAAGGCGGTCTTCCATACATCTGTCTGTTCTATCGGGAACTGGTGGTAGACAGACTTCAGATCGATCTTACTGAAGTATTTGGCCTCCGTGAGTTGATCAAGGAGGTCATCGATTCGGGGAATCGGGTACCGATTTCTGACAGTGATTTTATTCAGAGCCCGGTAATCAATACAGAGTCGCCAAGTTCCATATTTGTTCTGTACCAACACGATTGGGCTCCCACAAGGTGATGAGTTGGGGCGGATGTGCCCCTTGTGGAGCAGTTCTTGGATCTGTCACTTAATCTCCTCATTCTCTAACAAAGAGCAAGGATAGACTGGCCCATTGGGCAGCGGTGCGTCGAGGGTCAGATCGATGGGGTGCTTGACCTTGTAGTGCAGAGGCACCCCTGTAGGTGAGGAGAAGATATCCGAGTATTCTTCCACGACCTTATCTACTTGCTTCTGCTGTGTGGAGAGATCCGCCGCAGAGACCTTGGATGTGGGTGCGATCTTTCTCTTGTTCTTAGAGCGAATCATGAAGAAGACAAACTTCCCCGTCTGCGAGATGACCTTCTTGCATTGCTTAGCAGAGATCAAGGAAATAGCACTAGGTGGGAATGCCTCGGGTATCCTGTACAATTTTCTATTCAAAGTAGTAATAACACTATGAGGCCTAGACTCATATACATCATGACCTTTCCATAAATAAGGTTGGCCCAAAAGAACATCACACAATACCTCGTCTTTAAAGGGATTGATGTCATATGACAGTCGACACTGTTGGCTGACACAAAGATCGCTTCCTTGGCGGAGCCATCCAATGGTGTAGGGTTGTGGGTGCAGCATTGTTGACAGGGCCAGTTGATTGATGACCTCTGTTGATATGAGGTTCTTCTGGCTACCGCTATCAACGATGAAGTGCAGTGGGGTGCCTTTTACCCACATCTGTGAATGGAAGAGGCTCTCTCCTTCTTCTGGCTCGTCTGGTTCACCAGGTTGGAGCTTGGTGGTAGCAACGATGGCACTAGGTTCTGCGTCAATGATCCGTCTTCCACTTTCTGGTTCTGTCTCGGAGTCAAAATCTGCATCTGATTCAGAGGCTTTCACTTCAGCCACCAACGATTGCTTTGAGCGACAGTCAACAGTGTTGTGGCAAGGGCTCTTATGGAAGTCGCACCACTTCCTGATATCTTTCTTGGTCTTTCTGATGTCCTTCTTTGCTTGCAGCTTGTACTGGTTATCTTGATACTTCCCATCTTTGCTCTGTCCTTTGTTCGGTGGGTTGGGGCCGCCCCTTCCTAGCTTTTGTTGTGAGGGGTTCCCAGGCCCAAATTGTCACATCTTTTGTTTGTTCTTTTGATTGATTTTGACGGCATATCGGTAGGCCGCGCCCAAGGATGAGATGTCTAGAAATTCCATTTTGTTCTGGATGTATCTATGCAAAGCACCATGATACTTGAGCACCAAATGTCACTCCGGATCTTTGATACCCAACTTGGTGTGCAAGGCATGGAAGATATTTGTGAAATCTGGCACTGCTTGGTCTCTTCCTTGCCGCAGTGTGGTCCATTTGGTATACAGGTCGTCATAACTTTCGACAGGGTAGTATTGTTTCTTAATAGCATCCCTGAAGGATTCCCAGGTGGCCATGACTGAAAATAACGAGGTTTCCTCTGTTTCCTTTTTCTCACAGAAAGTTTCCCACCAATCTTTGACATGGGGACCGACTTTGAGGAGCGCAAAAGTAATCTTTTCTCTATCCAAAAATTTAGGAACAGAAAAATACCCTTCTAGTAGATTCAACCACTTGTCTAAAACATTTGCGTATTTCTGACCTTCAAATATAGGAATATCAAAGTTTATTTGTACCTTGAAGGGGGTGGTGCCTCTATTCGAAGAAGATGCGTCGCCTGTTGGTAGTCGTCAAAGGATTTGCATGAAACTATCCATCATCTCGTTCCTCTGTTGCGTGAGGGCTTCCTCAATCAACAGTTTGAAAGGATATCCTGTCCCGTCATATTTATTTTCTCCTGCCATGGGAGGTCGCTTGGGCGTGCGAGAGCTTCTTTCCTCAAGAGAAACAAGCTCGAGACCTAACTCTTTGTACTCTGACCTCGTTGGGGACATGCATTAAGACGAAAAGGAGCAAACTGCTCTGATACCACTAATCCAGATCTTATGAGCAGAACAAAATGAATACAGATTATTAACAGGTGCTTAACACAAAATAACAGAGATACAGTAAAACTGGTTTTCTATTCAATAACGAAATAAGATGAAATTGTAAAATGTAGCGGAAACAAGCTTGCTGGAATGGTGGCGGCTTATCTCTGAGAAGAGATGTGACGGCAGTGCGCATTCGCAAGAAGAAGGTTATAATGAGGCTCTGAAGGCCTTTTTTTACAATAAGAAAGAATGCCAAAAACCCTAGACATCCAAAAACCTAACCCTAGGATATGAAGCGCCAAAAGTCATGTGGGCCCCGTTTGGGTAAGCTAGTACATAACTTCCCGGGGTCGTAACTTTTGCATACGATGTCCGTTTTAGGCGTGTGATAGCCCGTTGGAAAGGTATCATCGAGGAGATTCATTTTGGGGGATCAAGTATTCCTTCATATATCATTTATGATCTTGATACCGAAAAACCTTCGTTTAGTCCCTCAAAATGGCCCCGGAAGTAAAAACTGCTAAAAATAGTAAATTGCCAAAAATGTCAGAAAGTTGTTTTGAGCCAGTTGAAAAAGGTGGATGTCCACCGATATCCATATGGATTAGTTTTTCCCCATAAATATGTTTGATCTGGAAAGAAAACTAATGGGAGAGCCTATGAATAACCTAATCAGAATCAAAGGTCATCAACATCGACTCTGAGGGATCAAACCTACCTATAAAAGACAACAAGGATTTTCTCTACACTAGAAATCTTTGGATAACTTTGAGGGAAGACATGGCACATGGTGCTTGGTCCAAATATTCCACAATACTATAGTTTTGGGTGAACTGTGTGTTGGGATTATGCATCACGCGTCAAAGAATACCCTTCAGGGGGAGAAGTTGTGCATCAAAATATGACTTCTCATTATGAATTGGGCCATCAGGATAGGAAGAAAATGCTTACTCATGCACAACAGGAATAGACTCAGACATGTTGTAGTTCTTGGATCCAATTTGAAAATTGATCGTGTGGTCACACATGAAAACAAAATAATTCTAGGAAGACCCCTCATGATGAATGGTGCCTTCCATGCCCCCTTGTTGAGGGGCATGATTTGTTGCAACAATATGTTGAGGCTGAGGAGGAAAAGGATGAGTTAAGATATCCAACTGTTGAGGGGCCTTCTATTGTGATAAGTAATGATGGATATCATCATTTCAAGGACACTAGTGAGTAGGGTGGTACTCCCTACAAATTATGCAGGGAAACTGACTCTTTCTTCTCTTTAGTGCCCCCCTCCTCTTTTTCTTTCCTCCAGGTTAGTGAGGATTCTTCAGTTGCATGGATGACACCAAATTCACCTAGGAGGTATGAGTAGGGACTGAGGTAGTTTGAGCACTAGTACTAGTATTTGATGGGTGTGATGAGATAGACATGTGATCCATTTTTTAAGCTAATTGGTTCACATAGGCATGGGAAACAAAACCAACCACACCATTGGCACGAGGTCCTAGGTTTGGATTCTTTGGATCTGTCAATGACCTAGGATCATGTGGAAAGATGTCATAAAGGGTTCCCAATTGAGAATAGATCAAGTCTAAGTGTTGGGAACACATAATGGCTTTCTCTTCAGTAGCCACCCCGACCATATCCACATCCTTGGTAATGGTTGGAAGGAGGTATTTAGTGAACTAGTCCATCAAGAGCTTAACTTGGATATGGGTATTAATCATCCTACACCTTCATTGCCACTCATGACTATGATTAGAAATGTGAGTGGAAGTATCCTGACATAGCGAAGTCAAGAGAATCATTCCTATTTGGTACCTAATATGTAACTAGTAGTGCTTAAGGAATGTCATTTCCAAGTCATTAAAGCTTTTAAAGGAACCACCTTGTAATTCAATGTATCATTGGGAAATATCTCTGGTCAAGTATCTCTAGAAAAGACACAACCTCACACTATCATCCATCAAGGAATTGGATGAGCACCATAAGTGATATGCCATGATGTGTGTGGAGGGTTCTTTTCTTGGATTTTTGTGTAATTTTGGTATGTTTGAAGGTAGTTTTCCAGGCATGGCCGACCATGAAGGGTTGTGGGAAATAGGTTCATTCATCAACCATGATATATTAGGTAGATATAACATTTCTAGGAAGGGAAATGACAAAATTGAATACTTGGGGGGAGACATATTCTTTGTTGTCCCAGATGAACCTTGCAATCCCACTACATTTGTACTACCATAAGGATGTTGAGGTGTTCCCGAAGAGTGAGTTCCCCCAAGGATGGTGGCACTTCCAAGAGAATGATTTATCCCTAGAATAGATGTTCCCCTGAGGGGATTTCCCCAAGGGATAAATATATACCCTCCAGGAAGAACATTCCCAAAAATAGTCCCAAGAAAGAAACCACTAGAATCAAATGTTTTAATGAATGGAAAGCCTCCCCAATTTGAAAATTTTCCTCCAATGGATGTTCCCCTAGGGAAATTTGTGCTAACCCATGGGAATTTAAAACCTCTTGACATACTACTGCCTCCAACCAATCTAGATACAACCCAAAAACCACTAGGAAAGTTCCACCCAAAAGGTACACCTGCATGTGATGATGCTCGACCACTCATAGGAATGATGGAGGTAGAAGGAGATCCATGTCCCATGCTAAAACCAAGGCTTGACCCCCACTGGGAAATGATCCAAATGTGGGCATCAAAACAGAGGGGATGGGCATGGTAATGTTGGGTATACTTATATATGAGATTGAATACATGATTGGGATATCCCAAATCGAGGAACCTATAGAAAAAGCCATGGATGGTGTAGGTCCAATGGTGTTAAGAGAAGGTAATGTGGAAATCACTAAGATTCCCCTAGTCTCGCTTGAACATGGGATGGATGGCTCAGCTACACTGGACGAGACACTTGGTTCCGACATGGTATAATGATTATTGAACAAAGAAAAATGCTCACTAAAGATCTACCTAACCTGGACAAATAAAGGTTCTTTTCGATCAGTTAAAGGATGGTTAAAGTTTGGTAGAGGAACTTCATCGACCACTTCCACTTCAACCAAACCAATTTCATCAAACCAAATATAAGAACCTTTGAATTATTGGTCACCTAGTTCATGTCACTTGAGAGGTGGTTGTACCTCTATGTGTTGAATATTGAGTAGCTTCAGAAGATATCCTTATTCTACTTGACCAAGACAAACCCTAAAGAATGTTATTATATTATATTTATTAAGACACCCCTATTGTTCCTTTGTAAAATTTGGCCCTATTGTGCCTTGACAGGTAAAATATAAAATAAAAGGGTAAAGTGACAAGTTGGCCCAGACCTAATTTTAGGCTGGCCAAACCACTATTTATAAGGGAGGCCAATGCCTCATTTGCAAACACTCACTCACTAGCTTTGCAGTGTTCAAGTCTTGGAGGAGAAGCTACTACAATTGGGGGTGACGTCAAGGAGGGTTTTGGTCTATATCTTGGTATCTCTTGGTTAAATGGTGTGCTACTCTTCCTAGTGAAGGAGTAGAGGATGATCTTCTGCTTTGTTAGTTCTCTCTAGAGGAGATAAGCATTGTTCTTGATTGGCTAATATATATTGACGAAGTTTACTAGGTTTTATCCCCCTAGAGGGTTTCCCAGGATAATCTTTGTGTTTCTCTCTTGTTTCTGTGATTGCCTCTCTTTCAATGATCTTATATATGTAGCTAATGTACTAAATAATTGTTATAATAAAGAAGAACTGTAACTACTAGTTGTATAAGTAAAAATAACAACATGGTATCAAAGTAGGCCTCAAAGATACCAACTCACCATTTATAAAGTGGCTAGCCTCAATGCACCCTCTCCAAAGTTCAGTTTTCAGTGTTGTAGCTATTGTAAAATTAGGTTTTCTGCACAAACCCTAAGAGTGACATTTTTACCTTTGTTGGAGGACATTGGTGAAACTAAAATCACCTAGGAAATAGCCCAATTAAGGAACATCACTTCCTTGGATTAAAATTCAAAAATTTGAAGTTTGAGAAATTAGGGTTTCCCCATAAAACCCTAAGTTGCAGTTGCAGTTGCAATGCTAGTTCCTTTGTGCCAGTTCCTTCATGCCATTTTTAGCACCAGTTGCAGTACCAGTTGTAGTGAAAGTTTTAGTGAAGTGTTGGGACTGAGTTTTATTGTTTTAGTGTGCCTTACCCTAGAAAATCTCTAACTACCTTTAGATTACAAGTTGCAACACCTTTGTAGTTTTAAAGGTTGTTTATTTCTTTTCGCTGCTTCCAGATGGTGCCACTATCTACTGATACTTTCAGAGGTATGCACTTACATATGTTTAAACTGTATCATTATTATAAAGGTTATTTGTAGGAGAATTGATCTTTTGTCTAAAACAACAATCGTAGATACAAAAGGATCTCAAATCCAACACATTCAGATGAACAATGTACCCCATGTTTGATTAATTTGATATACTTGTATTTGTTATGGCATGAACATCTAGGTTGTATTTTGATCTGTTGAAGTTATTACTATCATACTAATCATTGGTCAAAATTAAAGTCAAAGTATTATATTGATTAAGGTTGAGATTATAGAGTTTATTCTCTAACTCAAATTTCTGTCAAGTAAGCATATTATATTAGTACAAAGGACATGATGAAGAAAATGTTAGTCATCTTGAGTAAAGGAGACTTGAAATAAAAGCAACACACTCATTCTTGAGGACAAGACTCTAGGTCCTAGGTTTGATTGATTAAATTGATAAGATTAAAATATACACATATCAAGTTTGATAATTGCTAAACACTATAGTTGTGATAACAATCTTTGAAAAGTTTATTGTTGAATACTTGGTAGCATGTGAGCACTATTGAGATAAATGCTTATTGTAATCATTTACTAGATATAACTAATATCTCCTCTAGGAGAAACTTCTTTTTTTGTTTCCAGGTTACCATGGAGGAATGATTGATCACAACACTAGAAGAGTGTTTCTCTCATTTCTTATTACTGTATTTCTTACTTTTGACCCATTTTTCAGGTAGGTCACAAGTGATAGATCTGAAAAAGCTACTATGATTATTGTTCTCTCTATTTATTATTATTATTATCATTATTATAAATAGTATTATTCTTTTCTATTGTTTCTCCCTTGTTGTTCTTGTTCCAGGAAGGTCACAGGTGATAACCCTGAGGGAGATATAGTGACAGTTGCAGGAGTCAAAATATTAGATGAGACATGGTGTAGACTATACAAGTTGTATACGTGACCATATGAATCCATTTACTGAAGAAAAATAAGAAGAAGCTCCTTTTTCTAGAAATGGAACATATCATATGGAGACAGATAATGAGGAGATGAAGGCTCCAAACATGACAAAAAAAATCCGTTTAGTGTAGTTGACCACTCTTCAGATCATCAGGAAGAGTTATTAGATCTAGAAGGGCCTGCCCATAATCATTGTAGTAACCAGGAAGATACCAATATGGTTTCATGACACTTTGAAGGATGCAAATCCATATAGCATTGACAAGCCATATCATGAGGAGGATATGGCTCCACTAGTGGTGAGGAAGGTGGCCCCACCAAGTACCATCTCATAAGGAGATAGATTTTAGAGGGAGTCAGTCCTCATGATCTAGTAAGCAGGAGCATCCTCCCCAGGACCATTCAGAGAGATGCACAAATCTTGATTTTTTTTCAGAGGATTCTCCCAGCAAGAGGGAGAAGACTATGACGATACACTTTCTCTAGTAATCATAAGAATTATATATAGAAAAACCATGATCCATTAAAATAAGCTGACATAGTATGAGATTTAAAGGGAGAAAGTATGCCAATCCCTGTGTTTGAGATTGATTTATCTTCAGTGCCAGTTGATGCAGTACATGAATAGGGCCATGTAGGCATGACTATAATAGAATATTGAGTTACCTCCAAAAAAATAGGATAAGCTACCCTCGGTGTCAGTTATTGAGACAATCTCAGTTTCCGATGATTTTTTTTCTGTGATAGAGTAGAGGAGCTACTCTCAGAGTTCAACAACCACAGTGAGAATGGAACAATCATTTTCATCTTCAGAGCAGCTTCAGGTGCAGAGTCCTAGTTCTACAAGGAACAATTATAGAGAGAGTAGAGAACATACTCTTAGTCAGTGAGATAGATAGTGCTCTGTAGAAAGCACATAGAGCCATCACATGATTGTGCATATTGAGTTTCAACTGAGAAAGTGTACCAAGTTGGTACAATGTGATGTGAAAATTTTGGTTCGAAGAACACGAGGACACATACATGTTTTTCGGTGAAATACATGTTCACTTGATTATGGAAAAACATGTGATGCGGTACTTAAAGTTTACAATCAATTATGGACCCAGATATATCTCAGATTGAGAGATAATATTGTAGGGCTACAAAGATTCATTTTGGGCAGGTAGTGTCACAGATCAGAAAAGTATATATGAATATTTCTTTAGTATGGGATCAGTTGTGATCTCATGGCTCAGTGAGAAGAAGAACTGTATGGCACTCAATTCCGTAGAGGAATATTATGTATCAACATGGTTATCTTGTAGAAAATAAATGTGGTTTTGAAAGTTGATTACAAAAATTAATTGATCTTGAGTTGGAGGAAACCTATATGACAACCAGATTTGCATAAAAAGTTGTCAGTGAATCCAGAGTGTCATGACAAGTCTAAGCATATCGAGATAAAATAACACTACGTTCGGGACATGTTAAAAAAGGGAGAAGTAAGACTATAGTATATTTCCACCGATGAACAGATAATAGATGTGTTGACCAAGCCCCTGTCCAGAGTTAAGTTCGAGTATTTCAGAGACAAAATTTAATTGATCCAGAAATAGTTCCCTAGTAGATCGAAGTGATGACTTCCCTATTAGTGAGAAGTGATGATATCCCAATAGTGGGAAGTGATGAGATCCCTAGTAGTATGAAGTGATGTGTTCCCCTGTAGCAGGAAGTGATGAGATCCCCAAAAGTAGGAAGTGATGTGTTCCCCATAAGAGAGAAGTGATGTGATCCCTAGTAGAGGGAGGTGATGTGATCCCTAGTAGAGGGAAGTGATGAGCTACCTTAGTGTAGGTTGGTAACCCCAGCGCAGGTTGGTAACCCCAACACAGGCTGGTACGTTAACCCAGGGCAGGTTGGTAACCCCAACGTAGGCTAGTATGCTACCCCAACATAGGATATATGATATCCCAGTGTAGGTTGGTAACCCCAACATAGGTTGGTATGCTACCCCAGTGTAGGTTGGTAACCCCAACTTAGGATGGTACGCTACCCCAACATAGGTTAGTAACTCCGATGCATGATGGTACACTACCCTAACGTAGGTTGGTAACCTCAACGTAGGATGGTACGCTACCCCAGTGCAGATTGTTAACCCCATTGCATACTGGTATGCTACCCTAATGCAGGTTAGTAACCCCAACACAATATGGTATGCTACCCCAACATAGGTTGGTAACCAAAAACGCAGGTTGGTACGTTATTCTAGTAAAAGTGTAGAACTTCCTATGATATATAGATCTGTGATTGACAACAAGACAATGACCGAGTATGCAGAAGCTCGGAATCAATCATGATGATTGAGTATCTTCGGAAGATATCCTTATTGTACTTGACCAAGACAAACCCTATTTTTTTTTATTATATTATATTTATTAAGACGACCCTATTGTGCCTTTGTAAAAGTCGACCCTATTGTGCCTTGACATGTAAAATAGAAAATAAAAGGGTAAAGTGATAGGTTGAGCTAGACCTAATTTTTTTTTGGCTAGACCACTATTTATAAGGGAGGCCAACGCCTCATTTTCACACACTCACTCACTAGCTCTGCAGTGCACAAGTCTTGGAGGATAAGCTACTGCAACTGGGAGTGACGTCAAGGAGGGTTTTGGTCTATCTCTTGGTATCTCTTAGTTAAGTAGTGTGCTACTCTTCCTAGTGAAGGAGTAGAGGAGGATCTTCTGCTTTATTACTTCTCTCTAGAGGAGAGAAGAATTTTTATTGGTTGGCTAATCTATATTGAGTAAGTTTACTGGGTTTTCTCCCCCTATAGGGTTTCTCAGGATAATATTTGTGTTTCTCTCTTGTTTTTGTGATTTCCTCTCTTTCAGTGATCTTATATATGAATCTAATGTACTAAATGATTGTTATAATAAAGAAGAACTGTAACTTATAGCTGTATAAGTAAAAATAACAACATTTTGATGGGTTTCATTCCTCACAATCCATGACACTGATGTGATAATTGAGACACGGTGAAAATATTAGCTGTAAATCAAACACAATTCAACCTAAGGCTAATATAGACTCAAAATTAAAGAGCACACCCATATCAAATCTAGGATAACATCAAGAAAACCAATGGCTCAGGGGGCCTTCCGAAAACCAATTCCTTAGGGGAGATGATGTCCCCACAAGATTGGCTAGCAAGGTATGAGGAGTAGTTATGATGATCTATGTGAAACGACCCTGACCAGTGAAAACACCCTTTATTAATGTGCTCACCCTCCAAGGGAACTAAGACTGTGAACAAACTTCTTCCCTAGGTACTATAGGCACATCCCACTTGCAGTCACCTTTGTTGGCTACCTAGGAAAGGTCACTAAGGATACCACCTTACAATCAATGATCGGGCAAACAATCGCAAGTCCAATCACACATAAGGGCAGGGTAACTAAGCATGAAGATTCAAAGGAGTTACCTCACATAGAGGCATGGCACCAATGAAACCCTCATATATGTAGCAATTGAAGTGATACCGCAAACACCAAAACAAGTGGAGAGAGATAATATCCCTACTTTCCCCGATGTGACCTCATGCTTAACTCTTGTGTTATAGGAGGCTCACGACACACTAGTTTCAAGAATGGATTTATCCCTCTTTAATGACTCCTAAGTTTCATTTTCTTGTCCTTGAATATTTTACTCTCCAATCCCATTCCAAGGTCCTAATATTATCTAATGTTGGTTCACTAAAAAAGAAAAAAGTCCAATTGATTTTAGATTGCACAATTTATTTTTATGGTTGTTATTTACATCAATGGGAGATGAATGAATCTTTTTGTGATGCGTGAATCTTGACCCAACCAAGCAATGGAAATATGTCGATGCAATTCTTTCAATTCAATAAACTCTAGCTATGGGAGGGAGAAGAGAACCTTTTCCTTGTAAATTTGAAATAGGATTTTAGAAGAGATTGGAGATAGGATTCATGGCATGTGAATTAGGTGGATACAAGTCATGGATATCTTTATAGCATGTGAACTAATCAATTACAGGTCATATATAGGCTTAATGGCATGTGGACTAAGCAATTACAAGTCATACACACGTTTCATGCTTAATTATGAGCTTTTCGCAACCTATTATGAACTTTTTCTCTATTATTAGCTTTTTGCTCAAGTTCCATGCTCAATTATAAGATTTTTCCAACTCACTATGAAATTGCTTTTCAATTATGAGTTTATTCTCAATTATGAAATAATTCTTATTTCATGGTTATGAAATTGTGACAAAATAATTATTTCCTTGTGAAATAATTATGAGAATTTTACTCAATTATGTAATTATAGCCTCATAACATCTAATAACATGCTTGCACAACCTATGGTGGAAAATACAAGTATAACACTTATGTTTCTCCTTTTTCTAACTCTTTCATTGAGAATCACCCGTACATTGAAGTTAAGTCCTCCTCTTTGAAGCTACCTATAAATGAAAAGGGAAAGAAACCTATGAAAGAATATTCAAGTTCAGAAACCTCAAAGATTTGTTTTGTCCACTCCAAGGCCAATGCAAAGGAGATACACAGAGAGTATAGGAGGGAAATTTCTCACTTAGACTTGTTTTCTGAGATATCTTAGTATTGTTAGTTTATGATGATGACATTTACAATGATGTGGATAAGACTTTGACTTGGTTTGACAGTTTTGAATTTTGGATCTTTAAAGACAGTCAATTTTATGTTAGGAATTTTGGAGGTACAAGGTGTTAATATACATATGTATATTATCTTCATTTCAGATTATGATCACATGTGGTGCATGATTCCTTATTTTTAAGATTTATTTGGAATAATTGGAAGATATAAGATGTCTTTCCTTATGAGAATCTAGTGGGACCCTGCCTACATTTTAGATATATTTTACATATATCCCTCACTCTTATTTAACTATTCAATTGACTCTTAATTAGTATTTTACTCTTGTAAAAGAAATATTAATTTATTTAGACAATTAAATTGAATCACTGTTTAAGGAGGATACAAAAGGAAAGGAGGATATTAGTGAAAGACATTACTACATGACATGAGAGGTATGTTAAAGATTTGAGATCCTTTTACCAGTGATCATCTTTCATCATTCCTATTTTTTTCTAAGTCAAACGACTTTGTTGATAGCAGGGATTTACTTGAAAAAAGACAAAGAAAGGCAGGTGATATTGATCTTGTGGCCTTCCCCTTTAAGTTTATTTATTTTTATACAATTTTTTTTCACATATTAAAAGTTATGAAACATGCTTAGTGCTAATTAGAGATCCATTTTTCATAATTTAACTATGTGTTTACATTAATTGAGGTGGTCCGAGTTTTACTATGGGATTTCACTTTTCTTTCGATAACACTTAGTTTCCTTTGTATGAATATTATTTAAATTTGAGGATTCTAAGGATATATCTGGTCTCTCTCTCTCTCTCTCACACACACACACACAGGATCATTGCATATTTTCCCTTACTATTGGCTCTTATTTCTTAGCCATTTAATTTCTTTGATGCATGTACTTTCAATTTTTATGTTATTGTTTTTGTTGTTGTAATTTTTTTTCTTTTTTTAGTTTTCACATTTATTTATGTACATTTCTATCTTTGAATTTTAATATCCAATTTTATTCATTTTATATGTTTCACTTTGTTCATAACTAAATAAAAAAGACAAATATAAAATTAAATATAAAGAAAATAAAATTACGTTTAAGTCAAGGTTCATCATGTTAGGAATTTCGATTTTCATCCTTTGACTATAATAAAGGGGGATAATCCTACCTACCTCGTCTAGCATAATGAGGTTTGAAGTGTCTTGTGAGAAGCATTATAGTTTCTCACTCAACATTTTGTTGGTGACCATATTGGAGACAATATTGTTCTTTAAGTCTTTTTTTTGCTATATTGCAGTCATACCCTCTTTTCATCAATGACCTTTCCCTCAACCCATCAACCTAACATTTGAATCCAATTTCCCAACCAATATAACATTGATTATTGTTTTATTGACCACATCTTATAAATTGATGTCACTCATGAACAACTTGAATGTTCTTGGAATACTATTGTCCAAGAAATAGAAATGCAAGAAAAAGTAGAGAATCGTCAATGACAAGTCTGAAATAATGCAACCCAACCTTGAGCTATTTATGAACACTCATTGATGATCTTCTCATAGAGCTATGGGGAAATATCATGAGTTCAACACTTTGGATGAAATTGGGAGGTGAAAAAAAGTCTTAGAAAATATTCAAAGGAAACTTCGCCAATCTCATTCCAATTCTGAAATTGAAGCTACCATCATTTCATGAATGTTTTTTCTAAGGAAATATACAATGACTTCTACCTCGGGTTAAATTAGGATTCTACTTCACAAGCTTCTACTTCTCAGATAATTGGAATCTTGTACAATAATTTCAATCTAGTTCATTCCACAACCAATCCAACAAAGGTAATTAAAAAATATGGGTTATTCCAATTTGAAGAAGACACCAATACTACTCCATGGCATGTACCTTCATCTTTAAATTTAAATCTAGATATTGATCCCCTTCCTAAATTTAAAGATCATTTTCCCCAAATTTTCAGGAAATGGAATTATATATGTTAATGAACATTTAATTGATTTTTCTAATGCCTGTCATAACATAGGTGCTAATGATAATGAAACATGTATGAGGTTATTTATCAATTCATTAGAAGGGAGTGTCACTGTTGATTTTTTTGAATTTCCCCAAAAATCTTTTTCTACATGGGATGAACTATGTTTTTGGTTCAAATATACTTATGGACAACCTCAAAGCTCAGATGATTTGTTGAAAAGTTACAACAATGTGATTTATGACAAAGTTGATACTATCAAATATTTTAATCTACATTTCACTAAATTATGCAATCAAATTCTTGAGGTAATCATACCTCATAATCAAGACACCCTTATGAATTATTATAATGTTATACCTCCTCCTCCTTATTTTCATAGATTACAAGAAAAGAATGTCACTAGTTTAGGGTCAGCATTGTAGACTTGCTTGGAATATGAAAAACAAGTTTTGAGAACTCGTCTTCCTATAGAGGATTTAAATAATCAAATTGATATGACTATTTTTTTCATCTCATACATGATATGAATAATCGAATGATCTCTTTTGAAAAAAAAAAGTGATTTCTAAATGAAATACTCAAGCCTCACTTCAAAATCAATCTTTTCAAACTAAAACTATCATGTCCCATGCTTGGTGTAATTTTTATGAAGCAAAGCATGAATAAAACACATGTGAACTTAGAAATAATGTAAGGGATATAATTTTTGGAAAGAGAACTATTTCAACCATTGCCACATTAGATTGGGCACCAGAGGATGATGTTATGTTGGTTGATACTAGGAATCATTCTTATAAAAATAAAAATAAAAGAAAATTTTAAAAGAACTCTTTTACTCCTAATTCTTCTAGTTCAAGTTATTAACACTATGATTCTCAAAATACATCTATCTCAACAAGTCATTTAACTCTGATTATTCAACATGTATCTCAACAAGTCATTTAACTCTGATTATTCAACCATCTTAAGTCAACCCATATAAGTCAACCCATATTATTCGTCTACCACTTTTCATAAATATAACGTCCTAAAATAGATGGCTAACATTAAAGTTTATGCTACACTGTTAGATATGGACTTTGTTATGGAACAAAAAAACACATCTTAGAAGTTTTATTGAAGGTAATACTTCCACTATTTCCAATTTTACTGAAGAGTGAGATGAAGAAGAATTGTATGTAAATAAAATAGTTGTATATAATCCTAAAAATATAGTTAAGAATCATCCTTTTTATGTTTCTATGAAGAACATGGATAGAATTTCATATTGTTGTCTAATCGATGGTGGATCTGATCCCAATGCAATGTCAAAGATCATTATGGAAGAATCAAGTATTTCATGCACTAATGAAAATTCAAAGAGCATATTATCATGTAATAGCCAACAATAGGCTACCATTGGTGAAATTAAAGATGTAACCTTGGTATTATGTGCACATCCTAAAATCAGGACCACCTGTAACATATAAGTCATATATATTCCAGTAAGTATTTATTCTATTATTCTAGGAAGACATTGGGAATATCTAACTAGTGGGTACATGTCACTGGATGGAACACACATATCACTTTCAAAGGATGAAAAAAACATTATTATACTTCGTGAAGGGTGAATTTCACCATCTATTGAAAGTGTTTCTCAACTCCATGTAAGTTATATTGAAGGGTGTGTGTTCCATAATTTTAGAAGAAGCTGATAATATTGTCATACATCCTATTGATTCTGATGATGGTATTTGGCATATGCCTTTTTATGGTGAATTTTCTAATGAGGAAAATGGAGTTGGTATTGTACTTTAATCTCCTTTGGGAAACATTTATAATTTTTCTTATAGGCTTGAGTTTGCATGTACAAATAATGTGATATAATTCAAAGAATTAATGCTTGGAATTGAAAATTTCTTTAATTTAGGGTGTGGTCATCTTTCTCTTTTCAAAATTTCCAAAGATTTTGAGCTTATCATTACTTTGGCTAAGATAATTTACACTGCATCAAATGAGCTTTTGAAAATATGTACATATGCAATCTGGTACTTAATTTCAAATCTATTGTATTTCAATATTACTCATATATGTAGGGATTTAAATTCAATGGAAGATAAATTAGCTATTTTTGTAGCTAATCCTATAAGAGAGTTACTACCTAAAAGACCAGATTGTACATTCAAATATTTACATCGTCCTCATTTTCTAGACAACATAGAAGCTAGGAAAGTTTTTTTTTTATGATGAAACCATATGTATCTTTCCATTGAATGAGCTCTTCAATAAGAAAGAAATTGTTTCCTTGAAAGGTAATAAATTTCATAAAGGATTAACTCCTTTGGAAAGCTCATTCTCGTCAAGAAATGTAAGTAATCACAAGAAAAATTATAAGGAGGAATAAACAATAAAAATAGGTGAAACCATCCTAGTGAACACTGGGATACATGATGATACAAAGGTTTTAAACATTGGATCCCGGTGTTCAGAGAAAGAAAAATAAAAATTCTTTGATTTATTAGTGAATTTTGTGATGTGTTTGCATGGTCTTACAAATATTTTTGTGGTTTTTATCTAAGTATTATTTAGTACTCAATAACTATTAAATAAGATGCAATGTTAGTAAGGAAAAGACAAAAACTAGTTAATATTTCACTTGAATTAACCATTAGGAAGGATGTTCATAAGTTGTTGGCTTCCCATGTAATATTTCCTATCAAATATTGATAATGGGTATCCAACCTTGTCCCGATACAAAAAAAGAATGGAGATATCAGATTATGTGTTGATTTTTGTGCCCTGAATAAGGCAAGTGTGAAAGACAATTTTCCACTTCCTAATGTGAACCTAATTCTACAACAAATGGTAGGATCACAAATGATATCACTCCTTGATTCTTTCTCAGGATATAACCAAATACGCATCAAGAGATTTGAAAAATAAAAAAATACTTTCACCACCCTTTGGGCCACCTTTTCTTACAAACATATTTATTTTGGCCTAATCAACGCATGTGCCATTTTTCAACAAGAAATGCAAATTGCTTTCGATGGCCTTGTTGGTAAATTAATTCAAATTTAATTTGATGATCTAACTATATATTATAGAATCCAAAAAGATCATTTTCATCAACTTAGACAAGTTTTTATCCATCGCAGCAAATTTGATATGTCATTAAATCCTACAAAATCCATTTTTGGTGTCACTGTAGGAAAAATACTTGGGCATATTGTATCTGAATCTAACATCATTATTGATCCATAGAGAGTCACACCCATTTGAAATATCCCAACTCCAAATTCAAATAAATAAATTCAATCATTCATGCATAAGATTAATTTCTTGAGGAGATTTATATCTAATTTTGCTAGGATGGTTAAACCCATTCATAATTTGTTTAAACAAAACCAATTATTTTCCTGGAATGATACTACTCAAAAGGATTTTGTAGATATAAAAAATGCCATTAGTTCCACCTATCTTGGAAAAGACAAAATTTTCAAAGGATTTTATCATATATAATAATGCCACTGAAGAGGCTATTTCTGCAATTCTTCTTTAGAAATATGATCTTAATAATGAGCATACAATAGCTTACATGAGCCAAAGTTTATCTAATGATGAACTAAAATATAATTTAATTAAGAAACATGCATTTTCTCTCATAAAATATATTGAAAAATTCCACCACTTTATTCTTATAAGTAATCATACCGAAGTTAAAGTCCCTTTTCCCATTGTTAAATTTATTTTATCTCAAACTCTCCTATTAGGAAAATTACCACACTAGCTTACTAAGATATATGAACACGATTTAATGATTACTACTACTAATATGACAAAGGGACAAGACTTATCACTACATCTAGCTCAACATGCAAAACTAATATGTGCTTCTGAAAACAATGATAAAGCCCTATCTGCCTCATTCTGGATTGAGTATGCAAATATTTATATTGTAGATCATCCTTGGTATCAAGATACAATCTCTTAATTGCAAAATTAATGTTTTCTTGATAAATTAGAGAATCATGAATGAAGGAGGCTTCATATTAAAGCTTCTAAATATCTCATTTTAGGCTCTTTTTTATTTCGTAGGTTAATTGGTGGGTTATTTTTGAGATGCATTGATGATACAATAGCTCATGATATACTTGAAAATATTCATGGAACTACTAAATTTGATATGCACATTATGGGAATTTTGTTGCTAAATCTAATGCACATAAAATATTAAGGATGAGTTATTATTGGCCCTCTATATTTAAGGACTCATACAAATTTGTACAAGCCTATATTGAGTGTCAAAAAGACGTTGATAGAGAAGAGTTTTATGTTATGCCTTTACAACCTATGATACCCAATTTTCCATTTTCAAAATGGGGATTAGGCTTTATTGAGCCTATTAATACTCCTTCCTTCATAGGTCATGTATTTATTTTAACTACTATAGAATACTTTACAAAGTGGTATGAAGTATTTCCTATTAAACATGCTAAGGGTGAACAAATGATCTCCTTTCTTGAAACACATATTTTTTCTAGATTTGGTTTTCCTATTAAAATCATTCTTATAACAGACCATCTTTTATGTCTATAAAGTTGACACATTTATGTAGTATGTTTGGAGTGAAACATTGTTGGTTGTGGAGTCTGATTATCTTTCTGATTCAGAGGTTTGTTCCAGCTGTGCTTTGACCCCATTCCCTAACGGGGGTGTGTGTGGGAGCTTACCCCCCCACAACTGTCGCTAGGGGGGTCCAGGGGGGGCGGAGACAATTTTTGTAGCCCCCCTGCTCCCCCGGTGGGGGATTCGGGGGAAGCACCCCTAAAGAAAAATATTGGGAAAAATTTCCTTCTAAAATATTGTAATTTCGTAGTCAATATGGACCATTCATTATAAGGTCGCAGATGAGATGGTAGAAGTTATTTTTAGGGTTCTTTTTTTCCATAGAAGGAAACCCTCTTTTATGAGGGAATTGTATTGCGGTTGTGTGTTATTGAGAATGTTATATTTTGAGATAGGAGACTGCGAGAGAAAGAAGAGGAAGTTACAATGGTTGAGTTGTAGGTTGTATCCCTTCATTTTGTTGGATAATAAAAAGGAAGGAACTTGAAATGTTTTTGGTGGATGTAGCCCACACTGGGTGAACCATGTATATTTGAGTCTCTATTGTATTGTGTATCTTCTTTGTTTTATTTTATTTCTCCAAGATCATGTTTTTCTAACAATTGGTATCAAAGAGAAAGGTAACTCACAAGAAAAGAGGGTTCCTGGTTTGAGTGGGAGAAATGGTGGAAGATGGAAAGTTTAGAGTCGAGAAATTCAATGACCAAAACTACCAGTTATGGAAGATGTAGATGGAATATTATTTATATAAGAAGGATCTATTCCCACCATTGGGAAGAATAGAAAAGAAGTCAACGAACATGAAGGACAAAGAATGGGAGGTTCTTGACAAAAAGGCACTAATATTCGAGAACGATATGACTACGCCTGGAATCATCAGTGGCTTTCAATATTTCAAAAGAAAAGAAAATGAAGGAACTGATGGATGCATTGAATAAACTATATGAAAACCCTCGACATCCAATAAGTTATTTCTAATGAAGATATTATTTAATATGAAGATGTCAGAAGGTGGGTCTATTACAGATCATTTAAATCAATTTTATACAGTTACTAATCAACTAAGTTCTGTAAAAGTGGACTTTTATGATGAGGTCAACGCTATTCTAATATTGTGGCCATTTCCAGAAATCTGGAATGGCTTGGTCATGGTTGTAAGTAAATCTGTCTTTGGTTCAAACACTCTAAAATTTGATGATGTTGTTGGTGTTATCCTTAGTGATGAAATGTCATAGAAAAGAACATGTGAGACATCAAGTAATGCGTTGACTGTGGAGAACAGGGGAAGACAAAAGGATAGAGGAAAGGGCTCAGAAAACCATGGGAATTATAGGAAGGGAAGATACAAATCTATACTGGGAAATATAGAGTGTTGGAGTTTGGAAAGAAATGACATCTGAAGAAACACTGCAGAGCTCCAAAGAAACAAAGAGATGGATAACATGGGAAAAATCAAGAAGAAAATGCAACATGTGATGTGTTACAAGATGCTTTGATTCTTTCTGTAGATAATATTTTTGATTCTTGGGTAGTAGATTCATGGGATTCATTTCATGCCACACACCATAGGAAACATTTTCTAGATTATTTTCAAGGTGATTTTGGACAAGTTCATTTGGGTGATGATGCACCATGAAAAATTGTTGGAATGGGAAATGTACAAATAAAGAAAAAGTAAGGAAACCAATTGTTGTTGAAAGAGGTAAGACATATTCCATATCTAAGGAAAAACACAATTTCAATAGGGCAGTTGGCAAGTGAAGACTGTATATCTATATTTAAAGATAAGGCGTGGAAGGTCACCAAAGGATCACTGGTGATATCAAAAGGAGTGAAGGTAGGTACATTGTATTTATGTATCGGTAATAGTGACTCTTCTATCTCTTTAGCTTCTAAATGAGTGGATAGAACAATGTGGCATAATAGGCTTGGACACATGAGTGAGAAGGGGATGCAAATACTTCACAAAACATTTTTTTTGCCAGAGATTAAACATATTGATTTGGATTTCTGTGGGCATTGTGTTTATGGAAAACGGAAGAGAGTCACATTTATTAGAGTTGGAAAGGTAAATAAGAATGAAAAGTTAGAGCTTGTGCATAAAGATGTATGAGGACCAACTCAGGTATCATCTCTTTGTGGCTATCGTTATTATGCTAATTTTATTGATGAATAAACTAGAAAAACTTAGGTTTATTGAATTCGACAAAAATATGATTTTTTGATACTTTTAAGAAATGAAAAGCTTTGGTTGAGAATGAGATAGGAAGAAGGTTGAAGTGTCTCAGATAAAAAAATGGAGGTGAATATTGCAACAAGGAGTTTGATGATTTTTGTTCATACCATGGGATTCATAGAGAGAAAAACCTTCCAGGAACACCACAAGAAAATGGTGTGTCAAAAAGGATGAACATGACAATCATGGATCATGCAAGGAGTATGAGATTGCATGCATGGTTGCCCTTACAGTTTTGGGCAGATGCTGTAAATACTATTTTTTACTTAATAAACAAAGGACCTTCAAGCTCTTTGGATGGTGGCATTCTAGAGGAGGCATGGACACGTAAAAATGTAACCTATTCATTTCTGAAGACATTCATTTGTGAAGCATTTTTCCATATTGATAAAGAAAATAGAACACAACTTGAAGAAAAATCCAAGAAGTGTACATTTATTGGATATGATGTTAATGATTTTGGTTATCGCTTGTGAGATTATGAAAATCATAAAATCATTAGAAGTAGATATTTCATATTCAATGTGAAGGTCATGTACAAAGATCAGTTGCAGGGAAAGAAACAGGAAAAAGAAAAAACAAAATACACAATGCTTGATGAGATCACTGAAAAAGAAATTCCATAGGTACCTGAAATCAAAATGTACAATAATAGGATAAATAGGTACCTCAAACTCCTGCAAGTGTTGTTATAAGATCTACCAAGTTAAGTATATCCCCTGAACGATACTCTCCTTCATTGTATTATTTATTGTTGACTGATTCCAGTGAACCAGAAAGTTATGAACAAGCAATGAAGGTAGACACTAAAAAGAAGTGAGAACAAGGAATGAAAGAGGAAATGGATTCCTTGGTAAATAACCAGGCTTGGGACTTGGTTCACTTTCCTTCAGGAAAAAGAGCATTGCAGAATAAATGTGTTTACAGGTTGAAGGAAGAAGATGGAGGAAAAAGCGGTACAAGGCTAGACTTGTTGTAAAGGGTTTTGCACAAAATAAAGGTATAGATTTTGATGAAATATTTTCTCCTATTGTTAAGATGACTTCAATCATAACTATTTTAAGTCTTGTGGAAGTAGAATATTTTCAACTTGAACAATTAGATGTAAAAACAACTTTTCTCCATGGGGATTTGGAGGAAGAGATTTATATGCAGCAACCACAGGGGTATGAGGTCAAAGGAAAGGAGAATTTGGTATGTAGGTTGAAGAAGAGATTTGATGGCCTAAAGAAAGCTCCAAGGCAATGGTATTTGAAGTTTGACAAGTTTATGACAGAACAAGGTTATAGTAGATGTCATTCTCATCACTATGTTTATTTTAAAAGGATAGAAAATGGAAGCTATATTATATTGTTATTGTATGTAGATGACATGCTTGTTGCAGGGTCAAATATGAAGGATATAAATGTTATCAAGAATAAATTATCTAATTCATTTGAGATGAAGGATTTGGGTGTTGTAAAGAAAATCATTGGTATGAGAATAACAAGAGACAAGAAAAAACACAAATTGACACTATCTCAGGGTGAGTACATAGAGAAGGTGTTGGAGAGGTTTAGAATGCAGAATGCAAAAACAATTAGTACACCTTTGGCCAACCATTTCAAATTAACCAAGGAAATGTGTCCCAAGACACAGGAAAAGATAGAATACATGTCCAGGGTCCCTTATTCATTAGCAGTTGGCAGATTGATGTATGTGATGGTTTGCACAAGACCAGATATTGCACATGCAATGGGAGTTGTGAGAAGGTATATGAAAAACCCAATTAAAGAACATTGGAAGGAAGTAAAGTGTATTCTCAGGTATTTGAGAGGTACTTCTACTCATGCATTATGTTTTGAAGGTTCAAACATTGTTCTACATGGATATGTTGATTCATATATGGAAGGTGATAAAGATAACAAGAGGAGCACCATAGGGTATGTTTTTACTGTAGGTGGAATAATAGTAAGTTGGATTTTGAAACTGTAAAAGGTTGTTGCACTTCCAACAACAAAAGCATAGTATGTTTCTACTACAGAGGCTAGTAAAGAGATGATTTGGTTAAAAAGGTGTGTGGAGGAATTGGGAAAGAAGTAGGAGAATAGTAGGTTGTACTATGACAGTGAGAGTGCCATTCATCTTACAAAGAAATCATCCTTATATTCAAATACTAAACATATACAACTCATGTACCATTTCATATGATCCGTCTTAGAAGATGGAAATTTGAAGTTGGAAAATATACATACTGGCCAGAATCCTACAAACATGTTAAAAAATGGAGTAACCGGGGAGAAACTGAGTTCCTTCTCAGTTTCAGTTGGTATTCAATCATGAAGGTGAAGATGAGAAATTTACTAGTTCTGAGGTGGAGTATAGTCCATCAGGTACATAAACAATGGATTTATTTTGATCAATCTCCAAGTGGGAGATTGTTGGTTGTGGAGCCTGATTATATTCGTGATTCAGAGGTTTGTTTCAACCGTGCTTGGACCCCATTCCCTAACAGGGGGGTGTGGGGGGATTTCCTACCCACAAATGTCACTAGGGAGGTCCGAGGGGGGGGGGGGGGGGGGGGGGGGATGAAATTTTTTGTATCCCTCCCCAGTGGGGGATTGAGGGGCAGTTCCCTCGAAGTGAAATATTAGGAAAAAAATACTTGTAAAATATTCTAACTGCGTATTCAATCTATACCATTCATTATAAGGTCACAAATATGATGATAAAATTTATTTTGGGGGATTTTTTTCCCTAGATGGAAACCCTCTTTTATGAGGGAATTTTATTGCGGATGTGTATTATTACGAATGTTGTATTCTGAGAGAGGATACTGCGAGAGAAAGAATAGGAAGTTACAATGTTGATTTGTAGGTTGTATCCCTTCATTTTGCTGGATAATAAAATGGAAGGACTTGGCAATTTCTCTAGTCAACGTAGCCCACACTAGGTGAACCACGCATATCTGTGTCTCTATTGTATTGTGTATCTTCTGTGTTTTATTTCCACATTTGTTTTATTTTATTACTCCACGATCCTGTTTTTCTAACAAACATTTCACTTCATCAAATGATTACCATCAAGGAAATGATCAGGCTAAGTCCACAAATAAAAATCTAGTTAAAATACTAAAAATAATTATTGAAAATAAACCTCACCAGTGGCACACTTTACTAACGTATGCCTTATGGGAAGATATCACAACCACAAAAACAAGAACATGACATACCCTTTTTAGCTACTTTATGGTTAAAAAATTGTTATGCCTATTGAACTTGAACTTACCTCTCTCAAAATAGAGTTACAATATAAAGAGATAAATTTGACAAATATCCATCATAGATTTAATGACATGTTGGTTCTATAAGAACACAAGAGTTATGCTCTCAATAATTTAAATAAAATACAAAAAACAATTGATTTTTTTTTTTGACAAAAATGATAAAACAACTACCTTTACAACTATCTAATGTGTCATGGTCTTTGACCAAGACCATGACACACTAGGAGTAGGTAAATTTGAACCTGTTTGACATGGTCCATACATCTTTAAACATGCATTGCAAATAGATGCCTATGATTTAGTTTATTATGATGGGAATCCTCTTTTAGAGCATCACAATGGGCTCTACCTTAAAAATTACTATGCCTGGGCCACATGGCCACATAAATTCTTTGTACATAATGTATTTTTAGATTTTTGAGTGGTGTGCTACTCCTTTTATGTGTTTAGTTTGACTATGTTTGATGCTTATCATTATTTATGTTTTATTTTCATATGTCATCATCCAACTCTGTCTATGTGGGATTTACAAACGACGCTAGTCGTAGTACCTGGAACATTACTTCCACTGCTTGGATGATTTTTTCACCCACTGATGAACTGGTGAGTTTAGGGGGAATTTACCTTGGTTTGGAAAACGATAACATCGCAAAGTATAGTGTGGTCATTAAGCTATTTTATAAGACTCTTTTTATCGAAATTTCCTATTTAGTTGTTAGGATAGACTCCCATCTCGTTGTATCTCAGTTGAATAACACTTATCTTGTCTAAAGACTTGCATTGCTTCACAAATATTTTAGGGTTCACCTTATTGAAAGGTACTTTGGTTTTATATATTATCAACATATTCCAAGAAGGTCTAATGCATTGGATGATTTGTTGGATAATTATGTGATATAATGAAATTTGTCACACTAATTAAGAATTTAAAAAGAATGGATGTACATACACATGGGTAACAATAAAATCAATAGAAAATCATAAGTACAAGTTGAAACACACACACACACAATGAAAGTGTTTGTTTACATCATCCCAAAACTGGTGTAGTGTAAACAATGGGGCTACATGGCCCTTCTTATACAATACATTTCGACCAGATAACTATATGTTGTAATATAATATGGGGGAGACTATCCTCTAGGTATCCCAAGCATGGGTGTCATATGAAGAAACTAGACATATATGCGATAATGACTATCCATTGTACCACCTGTGACTAGCACAATGTGGTCTGTCCACCACAACATCTTTGGGTCACTTGGCCTCACCTCTAGTACAATCACCTGAGCCCTTATTATCAAAATCCACTCCAAGAAGAAAGTGACCAATATTGTCTCGTTGTTGAATTGATTTTGTTTTCCATTTTAAAACTGCATCAATTGATCCTTCATGTTGGTAAGAAAACTAAAGCACTAATCAAATATTGTTGCCTTAAGATAGGTCAAGGCATATTGGATGATACCTTTTGAGGATAGATGTGAAATTTTTGAACCCACCACTCAAGTGATTATGAATAGGATCATATACAAAGGAAGATTCACCACATATCGAATAAGGAGCTTATTTCTTTCCCTTCTATTTCTCAGGAAAAAATATTCTTTGATATAGCCCATTATCGATTGGTTTGACCACCTAGACTGATAGTATCACTAGTGGCACACAGAGTGAAAATCCAGTGATGAAGTAGATATCCTCTACCTTAATATTCATTTGGTTCCCATATACATTGAAGCACTATTGGTCTAGTTTCTAGTACTCGAGAAGCATGTCCAACAAGTGGGGTTGAGACTGCATGTTCGAGCATCAAAATAATTTTAGCATCCCACAATCTAGTAGTTCTTCCAATGTATGCTGGTCTCCCATTGATTCCGCTTCATCAACCTCATATTTTCATTCCTTCCACTCGATCATTCTAATAGGATGTGCTACACAATGCACACATAAACCCCCATCAACAAAAAATGAGAAATTCTTTGGAAAATTTAGTAGATCTGAAAAATATTCTAGGTGGTTTCACTTGAGTTGTTCAGACCAGAGAAAACAATTTTGGGCCATCCCACTACCATCTTGTGATCGGTACCCACTGATCCCAAATACAACCCATGACCATGTAGTTAGCCTAGATGTGTGCCTTCCCAAAAACAAATCATCCAGTGGAATGTAATAAAAAACCAATGAAAAGATAAAGAAAGGACTCAAAAACTACTTGGATCTTATGGTATAGAAATATAACAATTGAATATCCCACAATTGGCTCTGGAAGATCTAGATGGAAGGAGGGTTTTTTCCAAACATCTCTAGTTTCATCAAGGGTAAATGTGAAAATGACTTTTTTTACCACAAAGTGTTTTTTTAAAACCTTTTTGGGTCAATAAAAACCCTCTTCACATTCAATGCCAAGAAAGTTTCTTATACCTTTTTCATTTTTAGAGCATTTGTTATCATTTTAATGAGCTCTCTTCCATGGATTTTTGACACTAGGATCTAGTTTTGACTTGTTACAGAACTGTAGTCACATTTTTCTAGGATTTTGACAGCATCCACTGAACTTAAGGTACATGTCTAAAACTGACATATAGGGATATGTTTTTACCTACATCACCATTTTTCATTATTTGCCATCCCTTCTACCATCACAATGCCTTAGGTTCAATCCCATCAGGTTGTGACATTAACCACTATGGTTTTTCTCATTATAACTTCCATGGTAGTGCCTACCCTCCATGGGCACCCTAGTTAGCACCTTGATTTACATCTAGCGCCCATGTTGCGATTCCTTGAAGACCCAATATCCCTCCATGGGACCCTCCATGACTCATATTTGAGCCTCATTATTCTCTCTTCATCTATGTTCTAGCCATATCCTGAGGGGGTTCTCATTATGTTATGTTACTTTAAAGTCACACATGTATTTGCTACTCATATCTTGGTGTCAAATGTTGCTCTATTATTTTCCTTGATCCTTCATACCACCATTGTTGTCACACTTGACTTCTCACCACTTGCATTATTTTAAATCCATTGATGATATTGTACCCTTAACCTATTTTATTACATCCAAGGAAGACTATCTCTTATCCAATCAAAAGTAGTTTTGAATCTCACCCCAAAAATAAAAGACAATTTTAACTTGGTAAAATTATACTATAATTTTTTATGAGGTCGTTTTATTTCAAATAATATTGACCATAGTTGTATACATGAAACTAAATACTACCAACCTTATACTCATAAAACAAATTGCAAAATATAATTAGATCAATGAAACTGACTCATTTGATTTATTTATCTAAAGTTTCCCAAAACAAGATCATAATTTGTATGGAAGTAAATTCCCCGGCAATTGACTGAAGTCATTAAATAAATGTGTTATTTACCTCCATGGTAGAAAAATAATAGAATTTAAGAAGCGTTGGAAATCATTGATATGAAGAAACATGGGAAAGAAAAGAGAGAAATATTAGGGATATGTATATTAAATTGATAATGGGTGATAGATTTGTAAAATCCAATTTTCAGTGAAATTTTTTTCATAACACAGATTATTCTTTGAGGTCACTTGAATGCAAGTGATCTGGCTAAACATGGTACTTTATGATTATCTGATTTGGTTTATGAGTTAAAATTTATGCTATAATTGAGTATTGAATTTGATATGTTAATAATATTGATGACTAGAATTGACAGGTATTATGATGAGGTTTCCTAAGTGTGCAGGAAACATGACACAAAGAGGATGTTGATGGCATCGGAATAATTCCTTGGACTCCGGATTGGGTCAGGGAGTGGACTATTGACTTTCATTATGAGTACTTTATTTTATTACGTATGTGTTATGATGATGATTTCAGTTATGGATTTCATGTATAAGAGTTATTAATATTATTTTGTTAGTGGATGCAGGCATGGTGACACTTGTTAATGTGACTCACATATGGAGTGAAGGAGTCATACACATATATCATATAGATGATGGAGAGGTGTGGTATCATCCATGTCACATCCTATTAGCACTCCCACCATGACCGGAACAGAAGGTTAACAACTACCTTGTTCTTAAGAGGTTCATGATGTCGTCAGGGAAGAATGATACAGTCACTCATGGGGAGTTTTGAGGGGTGTGCAATAAGGAAGATTCAATATTCCTCAGTAAGACTTTAGTCTCACACAAGGTTGACAAGTGGAGTATTGAATCCCAACATCAGACAACTTCCAAACTAAGTCATAATGGTGAGTGGCACTCTTGGAGCATGTAGGTGCGTCTTGAAGGGCATGTCACAGGTTAATCTAAATTTCAAATAAAGAAAATGAAACGCCAGAGAAGTTAATAAAATTAGAATACTTTAGAGGATAAATTGAATACTTAGATTTTGTTAGGAAAGAGAATATAAATTTATATTAATTTATAAACATGAAACATAATAAATCTAAGTCTAATTGTTATGCCTAAATAAATTCGATAGAAATGGCTCTAAGGGAAATTATACTAAATAAAATCTAAAAGGGGAGATTAAAATTTAATACATGTGCACAATGTGTGCATCAAAATAATAAAATAAATTGTTAATTAAAGGAAATTATACATAAACAAGTGTGGTGTCAATTTAGAGTTAGAGTCCTAAGTCAAACTAGACTCTAAATCCTAACTAAGAGAAGATTCCTAATCAAACTCCAACTATAAATTAGTTAGGAGACACAATAAAGGAGAAATTGGGGAACTAAGGGACAACTAAGAGAAAATATAGGAACTAATTGTGGGATTGAGGAAACAATCAAAAAGAAATTAATTAAAAAGAAATAATACATGTGCAACTTGAGGGAAGAGTGGCATGTGTTGAGGGTGAATAATCTCTAATTTAATTATGCATTAGATGACAAGTGTCAAAGTGAAAATTCTTATAAAAAGAAGGGGGAGGAAGGAGTAGAACACCCTATGCTGTCAAAATTTCTTGTGACTAGTTTTCTTGTGTGAGTTGGAATGCAAGTCTTATGTAGGAGGTGGAAGCCTCTCCTTGCGAGGGTAAGCTTGAGATAAATATTGATCTGAATTTATGTGTATGGCCCCTTTTTGGCTCAAGGGGATAAGGGGGAAGAAGAGTACCCCTAGCGTTGGTTGGGAAGTTTCGGTGAAGTCATTTGATTAGCAGGTGAAAGGAGAAGAATGTTTCACAAGGCCAGGATGAAGGATCAACATCACAAACAATTAATCTTCTGGTTATGATATTGAATACTCAAATTATTTGTTTTTGAAGTAATAATTGTTTTTTGAATTAATAGTCTGATTATTGCATATAATTGTTTTTTGTACGAAATTTGCATAGATCGATTGATCCTGGGTTATTCACATAAAATTATGAAATTATATTTTTTTTACCGGACAATAGAATTGGTTAGTGTATCCAATAGATCATAATTATTAGATTAGATCGTGTGTAAAATTTGCATAAATAATTCTTATTATTGGTTTATAATTGAATTGGTTGTATGTCAAATGGTGAGCAATAATATTTATAATGTTGTTAATGAGAAATAGTGTATGAATTTCATATAATTCTCCATTTCCAATTGCTTTATATTTGTGAAAAATCGCTAATGGTTAAAACATGGATTGCATAAATAACAAGTTATGTGATATATGCAACATGAAACGAAGGTATTAGATAGCATAAAATTTTATTGATAGCAATTAAACCTTACCTTGGTATTCCTAATGGGTCTCGGTATTTAATTAAATAGGATAATACTCGTTTAATTTTTTTTCTTCAGTTATAAGTTTTTTCCTCTGTCTATGTTCCTTACTTGTTGCACTGATAGTACTTATAAATTGAATTGTAACATTAATAGAGATTTTAAAAATCCTCATTGGTTAGCTTTGTGTTGGGAATTATTAAATAATTAAATATTTGGAAGGTCGGTGTACAAACTATCAGTTAGAAGCTACACTTAGATCTATGGTAACAAATCCGAGAAAATGAATTGCCCACTCATCATATAACATGAAAACCCTTTCCCTTCGATTGTGCCATAATTGAGGTGAAGGAAAAATCCAATCTTTTATTAACTGGTATTTATCTCTGTGATCAATGCATGTGACAGATTATTATATCTACAAAAATCCCAGAAGATTCATCAGGATGTCATTGTAAGTGGATTCATGTATAATTGTTAGGTGGAAGTCAACTCCTAGGTGGAAGTCAACTCCAAATTCTCTTTAATGAAATAAATTTATACAAGAACAATATGAAGAATGTGGGACCTCAAAGAGCATTTAATCAACCAATTAACTCTTAACTTTTGCTTGACATGGTATAAATAATCTGAGTAAGTAAGGGAAAAGAATTCATGTGACCATATTATTCTTTGACATAATCCAAGTAAGTGAATATGAAGCACTGATATATGTTCATGTTATTATTTTTACAATAATTTGTAGGATTTGGCGAGGAGGAAGGAACACAGCTGGAAGAAAATCCTTTGCTACAATTGGTATTCTGTGCATGTTGATATGATGAGATGTTTAACTTTGATACCACATTCATGTTGTTAGGATTTATGGGTGCAACAAGTTAGTTTTCTAGGTTGACGAAAATAATAATGCGAGCAAGCTTTCCACCTACGCAACTTGTCATTGTGCTAGGTCTGTGTGACAAGGAATTCTAGTTTGATCACAACTTGCATTATTCGTCACTTTTATCCAATTCAAAGGTTGACAATCGCTTTGTGCATATTGTACTATTATACTTCTCTGATACATTGTTCTAATATGGGTACCCATACTTAGACTTTTCCCCTTAGACCTCTCTTTAGTGTGACTACATCATTCATGAACTAACTTAGAGCTATACAGGTAATTCAATCATTCTATATATATATATATATATATATATAAATAATAAAATTATAATATGGTTATTATTATATTTTGAATTAGAAAGTGATGAGTTGATATTAACAAAAACTTAAGTTTAAGTCCATGCAAGTATTGTCCAACGACGTGATCATTCATTGGTATATAATCACGATCCACTCTTATCAGCATAAATAATTTTTTGTGCAAGTAGTGCAACCTCAAGTAAGTAAATTAATGACTATACAATACATCCTATTACATCACTAGATAAAATCTTGGTATCGGTGTCAGACCCCTGAAGAAGTTAATGATGAGATAATTTGTATTTTCGTAAGAATTATATATATATATATATATATATATAGTTGAATACATTGTAAGTCACCTTTGGTAATTTAAACTAAAGTTTAAATTCCTTGTAATTTCTTACTCATTGCTATATGAAAATGAAGGTCGTTACATATGGTATCAGAACAAGGTTCTACTCTGCAAAACTAGACTCGTTATGACTTCCAATGCAAATTTTTAATTAAATATGTAATTACTAATATAAATTGAAATTGTTTTATGCAAGTATAATTGTTAGAGGATGAAGAATGAGTACATGTTCGGGTGCACGAGGAATAGGTATGCCTCCTCCAAGTACACCCACACTCGAGAGATTGCTCCACAGGGAGAAGAGCATACTACCGAGCAGGAACATGTTGAAATGGATGATGTCATGGGTATGATGGGGTATTTTCAAAGGATTTCAGAGGCCCTGATAAATTGCCTTGATCGTGATGAGGGTAGAGGATATGCACCCAATGAGGGTTTGCAATGCCCTCCTGTAGTTAGTGGTAATGTTCATAGAGGACTCGAGAAGGTAAAATTTCCTAAGTTCTGGGGTTCCATGGATGGTTTAGCCACTGAAGATTAGTTGGAGAATATGTCAATGTGTTTTTCATTGTGCAATTATACCTCCAACATGAAAGTCTGCATGGCGTTATTCCAGCTAAAAGGAAGTGCACTTCTTTTGTGTAAGACACTCTTACCATAGCTGAATATGGCCATTGAAGACGTGTATTGGGAATTATTCAAGGAGCGATTCCAACAGAGGTACTATCTAATGAGTTCATTGAGTTCCATATCAATGAATTCAATGCTTTACGATAGGGTAGTCGTATAGTACTGGAGTATGAGGCTATATTTATGGAGTTTCTCAGATATGCTCCACACTTGAACATTGAAAAGTTAAAGGTGAATAAGTTTGTTTTTGGTCTCAACTACAACATTCATGCTAAGGTGAGGATTTTGATGCCTCATACTTTGCACAATGCATTACATAAAGATTTTATTGCTGAGAAGGAATTGAATAGTGGAGGTCAGAGTCAGAATCCTTCCAAGAAAATAGGACAAACTCCACATAGAGCACCTCAACAACAGACACCCGTTAGACAGACTTCTGGGCACCATGACACACCGAGAGTGTTGGATTAATGAGAGGGGGGATGAATCAGTAATAGATGTTTTTAATCCTTTTATCCACAACATGTAAGTGTTATTTATCTTTATGATCAATATAACATTTGTCAGCACATGAAATGTTCAAGAGTCAAAATTCTACTCTGTTTTACTATATATTTCACACAACATCTTTTTATGTTTCTTCAAGGTTACTTTAGGTTGAAATAAGCTTGAAAAATCTTGCGGAAGGTCTATCCTACTTCAGGTACAAGTTTTGAAAGGTTGGAATCTTTTTGCAAGAAAATAGGCTGCTACAGGAAATTTCGCACTGCCTGGACTCACTGGTGCTGTGAATTGGTAATTTGGGACAATTTGTAGCTATTAGCACACAACAAAGTCATGTTTTGATCATAAATTTTTAATGACTATCTGAGTTATTATGAAATTTGGTGTGGAGAAGCACCACATTACCATTGACTTTCTGCAAAAAATCAGCCCGACCCAGTTCATATTTTGGGAGAAAAGTCAAAGTCATCACCTACAGGAAAGTTCATAGTGCATGTTGTCAAAGACGATGTGAACTCTAACAGTTTGATAAATCTGAGTTATGGGAGGGTTGGCAGATGTCAAAGAAGGTTTGAATGGTTTCCTAGGAGTTAATTGGACATGAGGGACATGTGTTCCATCTCCATATCAAGCAACATGACATATTTCAAAAGGCATTTATCACAATATACAAGATCCCGAAAAATAGGATTTTGTTATTTTTTGTTGGAATCTTTTGTAATAGACTCCTAAATGGAGAAGGATCCTATGTAGCTCATTGGTTTTGACCTCCTTAGGGTAGAGAGAGATAATTCACTATATATGAGAGGTGTTTTTATAAGGAAAGGGTTAATTCCATGACCCAAGAGAGGTTGGAGAGAGTTGGAGCAATACAGTTTCCCTGTGTGTGCTCATTTGTAAGCCCGAGGGCCTGTTTTGTAAATATTTCTACCATTGAAGACTCATGATATCTGTCATATCAGATAGTTATTTCATTTTTGTTTATATATATTCTCTTATTTCTTGAATGTGATTACTGTTAATGGAGGTTTGATTAGCAGTATCATGAATGAGAGTTCTATGGTAAAGGACTTTGCTGCAAAAGTTTATTACATGTTATATTTAAGCATTCACATTCGTTGTTGGAAAGGATTTCCAATTAGTGAACATTCAGACCAGTGGAATTTTATCAATTGAGTAGGGTGTGATGATGATTTTCGCACTTATATGTTGACCCTTGTTTATTTATTTCTTTCATTTCATCATCATACAAGCTATTTATTTGATAGGCATCTTGATTTCCTTCAATCTATAAAATGCTTATGACTCGATTTCCCAATGTTGTAGCCTAATGATATGCATTTTTCTCCCCTCTCATTTTTTTCTCATTCTATCTGATCCACTCAAGCATAAACCCAATACAAATCACCCTTTTAAATTGATTTAATTTTTCAAATTCTGATGGGTATTAGCCTTGTCCTTAAATCAGTCTAAGAAGAACTTCTAGTGCTACACCATTATCATCCAATAAGTGCATAGTAAATAAACCATGAACAATGAACAATCATACACATACATAGTACACAAATATTTTTACATGGAAACCCAATGCAAGAGAAAACCACATAATGATTTTTCTTATATGTCTTTAAGAATTACATTCATTGGAAGCACCAACTACCTTTGTTCTCCTGCAGCAACTGGAAGGAGGCTCTGACCCCCTATATTTCCAGGCTAGAACCTAAGGGAAGCTCCAACTCCCCAATTCTCTGGCTACAACCAGAAGGAGGATCAAACCCCCTATATTCTCCGACTACAACCGGAAGGTGGATACAACCATATATCCTTGCCCCGTCTTGCAGCCCTGAAATATAAGTGTCAAATGATAAAACCACAACCACATTGTCACTGTGAGATATACCATTGTAGACCTATACCAACTTGTACCAACAACCTATAACTAACATGTGTCATTGACCTGTAACCAACCTGTACTTGTACTCATCATGTACCAACAAAACCAAATAGGTATGTGACCTGCATATGTTGCAACTCATGTATGTACACACCCTATCTATACTGTAGCCTGCATAAGTGAACAACCTGCCTATACTGCAGCCTGCATACACCTTCATAAAGCTAGGATGTTTCATCTTTTCTGAAGCTTCAACCACTTGTTGCCTCTTTCACATAAGCCTGCAAGTTGTTAATATGTCTTATCTATAGTTGTGCCCTATGCATACATTATCTTACATATCCCTTAACCAAGTGCATATATATCTCTCTAGTCATGTGCCATACATGTGTGTATAATCATGAATAAGTGTAATAACCCTGACATGGACTAGACATAAAACCCTCACTGATATACAACCTAACGCTACATCAACAACTTCATAACCACTTCACAACTACAAGCTCTCAACCATGTACCAGAAAAACCCTTAACCATATGCCAAGAAATACAATATGTGCCTCAACAACAATAAGATGTACCAATGATAAATATCAAATATACCAGCACTATATTTCTATAGATATTTCTTATATAGTAAGTGACATACAACTAATAACATCTCTAGGGAAAATCCTCAAACCCCCATAACCATTTCTCATGTAGAAAACAAAATCATACTACACATAGAAATAAGACATACCTTTTGAACCTGTAGATAGATATGTTGTACCTGATCACTGTAGAATTTCCTTGGAGCTTGCTTTCAAACTCTAGAGAACTAGCATCTTCATCTCCTCAAGTTTTTACATCTTTTCCCAACTGTACGCACCTTGTTATTCTGCTATCCCACATACGTAAATTCCCTTCTCCAATGTAGCTCGCGGACACCTAAAAAATAGGGGGTTTTCAATATTTTTTGCAATTCCAAAACTTTCACCATCAACTCTTCATGCTACCTCATACTTGCATAACTATAGGTGTATCAATGAGTACCTGCAATAAACCTTACACAATAATAGATATTCAATGTGTTCAATCAGTGATAATAGGAGAGCCTTGCTCTCTTATTTATACTTCCATGTATCTTCATTAAGGGGTTACCTTCTAACCAACTTAACCAAATTTCTTTCTTTTAGGGATAACCCACTTCTAACCACTTGTCCACTTATAACCACTTTATCCACAAATAGTAAACTATCTATTTGTAGTTGCAACTAATTTATTTTTAATATTTTTCTAGAATAATTTGACTTCTTTGACCTTCTAGATAATTCATGAGGGTTCTCCAACTTCACAAGACCATAACTCTCTAACTGTGAGGAGTTATGTGACATTCCACATATCACCAGAAATGGAATGACATGTAATCTCCATATAGAATAGTATTCCTGCAAATATACTAACCTTCATACCATTATATATCAAACAAAATTAAGTCCCTTAACGATACTGTTGGGGATACCAAAATTTTCTACCGGACTTGCTTCAAGGGTTGACATCAACCAACCCAATTAATAAAAATATCCCCCTTTGGCACTGATGGAAACACTTTGATGCAACACTGAAGTCATATTTCTCATGCTCCCCCTAGAAACATGCCTCTCTTCTCTCTCTCCAATCATATAACTCTCCAACCATGCATCTGATTAATCTCTCCCCCTTTGGCATCAATGGAAAATGAAACTACTCGTCGAGGTTGCTCCCCCTAACTGAACTATCCTTGGGGCTGCTCCCCCTAACTGAACTCTTCCTGAAAATGCTCCACCAAACTGAACTATCCTCTTTATGGTTCTTCCTCATGTAAATCTAAGATATATAAGATAAGCATTCCAAATAATTCATTTTGGAGTAGAAATTACTCTAAGTCTCTGTCAAAGATACTCAAAAGCTTCTCTTGGAAGTGGTTTTGTAAATATATCTGCAACCTGTTCTTTTGTTCCCATATATTCAACTATGATGTTCTTCTCTAGAACATGTTCCTATAGAAAGTGATACTTGATTGGAATGTGCTTCATCTTGGAGTGCATCACTAGATTATTTGAGATAATGATGGTGCTTGTATTATCACAATATATTAGAATAGTCTCATCATAATCAACATGTATATTTTTCATAGTTTGTTTTATCCATAGAACCTGTGTACAATATGATGCTACTACAATATACTCTACTTCGAATATAGACAATGATACTGATGATTGTTTCTTGCTTAGCCAAGATACCAAACACTCACCAAGTAGAACGTTTCTCCACTTGTACTTCTTTGGTCATCAATGCAGCCTTCCCAATCTACATCTGTGTAGGAAATAATTGATAGATCCTTTCATTTTGGATACCATAATCCAAACTCTTATGTACCCTTGAGATATCTGAATATCCTCGTTACTGCTAGAGCATGTGATTCCTTTGGTGCTTCTTGACATCGTGCCACCTGTCCAACTTCCTGCATTACATCTGGTCTGCATGTTGTCACATAAATTAAGATGCTAATCATTGACCTGTACTGCCTCTGATCTGTAGAATTTGAATAATCATCTTTTCTTAACTTGCAACTAATTTGCACAGGAGTATTGATTGGTTTGAAATCTTCCATTCCAAACCTCTTTAGCATTTCTTTGATATAATTTATTTGAGAAATAAAAATTCCTTGGTTGCTTTGACATATATGAAGATCCTGAAAGAAGGATAGTTCTCCAAGTAATGAAATTTCAAATTCATTCTACATATCCTTTCCAAATTTCTGGCTCAACCTAACATCATCACTTCCAAAAATAATATCATCAACATAAACTTCAAATAATAAAATACTATCTTTAGTTACCCTGATGTATATGTTGTTGTCAACATTTCCTTTTTTGAACCCTTTCTATTGTAGATATCTTTGAAATCTAGAATAGCATGCCCAGAGGGAATATTTTAGACCATACAAGGCCTTCTTCAACCTACAAACATAATCTTCATTCTCTAACAACTGAAATCCTTCTAGTTGTTCAATGTAGACATCTTATTCTAGTTCCCCATTCAGAAAGGTTGATTTCACATCCATCGGTTACACTTTAATATTCTTGGAGCATGCATAAGCTAGGATCAATCTGATTGCTTCCATTATGGAAACTGGGGAAAATGTCTCTTCAAATTCGATACCTTCAACCTGTGTGTATCTTTTACATACCAATCTAGCTTTGTTCCTGGTAACTTTTCCATCTTCATTCAATTTATTTCTAAAGATCCACTTTGTGTCGATCACATTCCTATACCTTAGTATTGGAACCGATTCCCAAGTGTCATTCTTCTCTATTTGATCCAACTCTTCATCCATGTCCTTTATCCAGAATCCATCCTTGTTGGCTTCTTCAAAACTGTTTGGTCAAAGATAAGAGTGTTAGGTGCAGTTGTTCTGGTGAACAAATTCTTCTTCTAGTCTCAACTCCTGCATCTTTAATCCCTATAAGATTATCTGAGGGATTATTCTTATGTATTTGTTTGCTAGGTGTCTTTGGAGGTACTTGTTGTTCTTTCTCTTCTACTTCTATCTGATATTCTTCATTTTCCTCTTCTACTACGTCTTCATCCTTTGCTTCTTCTTTGTAAACATTTTCCACTGACTCCTTTTATTCTTCCTTTATTTTCCATCCACCTGTCTCATCAACCGTCACATTGATACTTTCCACAACTTTGTTGAGCCTTAGATTGAAACATTTGTATGTTTTTCTTGTGCTCAAATATCCAAAAAGTATGCCCTTGTCCACATGAGAATTGAACTTTCCCATTCCACCACTTCTCTTTTGATGTAACATTTGCTTCCAAAAACTATGAAGTGATTCACATTTTTTGGTATTCATTTCCATAGCTCATAGGGAGTTTTATCACTGTTGTTTATGATAATTAATTTGTTTTGAATGTGAATTGTTGTATGCACTGCATGTGTCCAAAAGACATATTTCAGCTTATAATCCATTAACATTGTTCGATCCATTTCATGTACTGTCATGTTCTTCCTTTCGACAAATCCATTCTATTGAGGTGTCCTAACAACGAAGAATTTCCTTTATTCCATGCTTGCTACAGAAATCCATAAATTCCTTTGAAGTAAACTCCCCTCCATTATCAAATCTCAAACATTTGATCTTTGAATCCATTTCATTTTCAACCATTTCCTTGTATACCTTGAATTTTTCAAATTCTTATGACTTCTTCCTGAGAAAATAAACTGCAGACGTCCTTGTATAATCATCAAAAAATAACATAAAATATTGCTCACCTTTTAAACCCTTTTTTCTAGTTGGTCCAACTAGATCAGTATGCACAATTTCCAATGGTCTTGTTGTGGAGTATTCCTTTGATTTTAACTTGGTCTTTGTTTGCTTTCCTTGTTGACAATGCTTGAATAATGTGTTGGTTGGCTTCGTGATCTGGGGAATTTCTTTGACTGCTTCCTTTTTGTTGAATTTTATGAGGTTTTCGAAGTTTATGTGACCCATTCTTTTGTGCCATAGCCAAACTTCATCTCCCTTTCCTATCAAACACTTTCCATTTCCAATTTCACATAATACATATATGTTGCTTGAAGTTCTTACAATTGTTGCAACCAATCTTCCTGAACCTACCATTTTTATTTCACACTTATATGAATCGAACATAAGTTTGTGACCTTGATCACACATTTGAATTACACTTATAATATTACATTTCATATCTTTCACTAGTAGAACATTTTCTACCTTGGTATCCTTGTTTCCAATTTTGACCGTGTCTTTTCCAATGATTTTAGATGAGTCATTGTTTCCAAAGGAGATTGATCCATGTCTTTCCTTTCTCAATGTTAGAAACATCTCCTCATCACCTGTCATGTTCTTTGAATAGCCACTGTCAACATACCAACCATGTTTCTTTTGTTTATCTTGTACAGTGAGTTTTCATTCTTCATTGTTATATTGATTCTACTTTCTTATCCATATTCTCCGCTAAGGTTCATGTCTATGACTGTTGTTATTATGTTGTGATTCTCTAGGAGGGACTGACATTCTACAATATTTGGCCATGTGTCCAAAGTTGTTGCACTTGTAGAATTCCACTTCAGTGCTCAAGGATTCAAACCTATTGTAGCTTCTTCCCTGTGTTTCACTAGAACTTCTTGGATAACCATTTTGTGCATGAATTTCATAGTTGTTTATGTTTATGTTATTTTCTCTGCAATTTACATCTTGATGTCCAAAATAATTACATTAATAACATAAACCAAAGAACATATTTTGATAACTTGGGGTTGAAGATCTTACGAAAGGAGTTACTCTTCTGAACCCATCTTCTTCTTAAAATTATTTTTGTTCTAAATGTTGCAGATTTTGGAATCTAAATATTCTAGGTGGTAGAACATCTCTATGATGAAACCTCTTGTTTTCTTCCTTATTAGGAGATCCTATGATTGTCTCTGCATAGCTTATTGATTTTGTTTCTTGATATGTAGTTTTGGAGCTTGACCTTTTTCTGTCTGATTGTATCATAGTCCGGACTTGTCATGATGTGGCCTCAGACTATTTATAATGTTATCCAAAACCTAAGAGCTATTCTACATGCTTTTCTGTTGAAGGTATTTTCTCAATGTGACAATCTCTGCTTCCAAATTTCCAATGATCCTGTCTTTTTCTTCCAACTGTTCTTTGATAGTATCTTCGATTCTATTGTCTTCTTCAACTTGAAATTTTGAATTATAGATAATATTCTCTAATTATATAGAGTTGGAATTTTTTGTTTCCTCTTTTGTTTTTAGTTTTTCCTATACTGATTTGTTTTTCTTCTTTTCCCTTTTTATAACATATGTGGCACCCAACAATTCTTCTCTTTAGTCAACTTCTGCCTCTTCATATTCTTCTTTGGTGTCTTGTTTATTGGAGTATTCTACTGCCATGAATAGAACTCTTTATGTCTCAATTTAATTGACTTCATCTTCGTCCGATGAGGATTTGTCTTCTTTGTTGCAAAAATGTTTCTTAAAGACTTTATTTTGGGTTCTTTTTCCTTTATATATTTGTTTTCTATTTGAATCATATTCTTCATTTGTTTTCTTTTTATTATGAGGACATTTGTTAGAAAAATAACCAATACCATCAAAATTAAAACAAATCAATGAAAGCTTACCTCTATATCTTCCACCAGTTCCCTTTTTCAGTCTTCTGACAAGGTTGGATACTTCTTCATCATCTTTTGATATGTCATTGTTGTTGTTATATTCGCCTGGCTTTTTCTTTCCCTTTTTATTTGACTTATTGGATTCTTTGAATGTTGCTTCTTTTGTAACTAGATTCTCCTGTTCGTTTCTCATTTCATAGGATGTGAAAATTCCATGTAGTTCATCCATGCTTATTGAATCCAAATCTGTTCTTTCTTATAGTGCTAAGACCTTAGGATCAAATATCATTGGAAGGGATCTTAGTACCTTTTGAACAATTATAGATTCATCAACTTCTTCTCACAATCCTCTTATTGCATTCACTATTTCATCAATGCGTACGAAGTAAGTTGCAATATTTATATCTTCCTTCGTCTTCAATTGTTCAAATTAAGCTATGTAAGGTTGAAGCTTTGCTTCCTTGACTTTTGCATCTCCTTCATAAATATTATGAAGTTTGTCCCAAATTTCCTTTGTAGAGATGCAATTCATAACTTTTCCATATAATGAATCACCAAGACCATTCAAAAGTGTATTTTTTTCTTTCGAATTATTTAGACTGAGTTTCCTTCTATTTTCATTTGTTGGTTCTTTATATCCATCTACAACTAATTGCCAAACCTCAAATTCATGTGCTTGTACATATTTTTTCATCCTTCTGCTCCATAATTCATAGTTCTATCCATCAAACTATGGTATTCCATTTTTATACATAATGTTTCTCTCCATGATCTACCTTTCAATAGTTAAACTGATTTCTAAAGGAACCTGCTCTGATACCAATTGTTGGATTACTGAGAGGGGGGGGGGGGTGTGAATTAGTAATAGATAGTTTTAATCCTTTTAACCACAATATGTAAGTGTTATTTATCTTTATGATAAATATAACATTACCATCCAATAAGTGCAGAGTAAATAAACCATGAATAATGAAAAATCATACACATACACAGTACACCTATATTTTTATGTGGAAACCCAATGCGGGATAAAACCACATAATTATTTTTCTTATATGTATTTAAGAATTACATTCATTGGAAGGACCAACTTCCTTTGTTCTCCATATGCAACTAGAAGGAGGCTCCAAACCCCTATATGTTTAGGCTACAACCTAATGGAATCTCCAACTCCCCAATTCTCTGGCTACAACTAGAAGGAGGCTGCAAGCCCCTATGTTCTCCAAATACAACCAAAAGGTGCCTAAAACCACCTATCCTTGCCCCATCCCACCACTCTAAAATATACGTGTCAAATGATGAAACCAATGCCACACTGTCACTATGAGATATACCACTATAGACCTGCACCAACCTGTACTAACAACCCATAACCAACCAGTGCCACTGACCTATAACCAACCTGTACCTGTACTAAGCATGTACCAACAAAACCAAACAGGTACACAACTTGTATATGTTGTATCTCACGTATGTACACACCCTATCTATGATGTAGCCTATGTATGTACACAGTCTGTCTCTAGTGCATCCTGTGTACACCTTCAGAAAGTTTGGGTGTTTCACCTTTTCTGAAACTTCAACCACTTGTTGCCTCTGTCACATCAACCTGCAACCTGTCACTATGTATTATCTTTATGTGTGCCCTATTCATACATAATATTACATATCCCTTAACCAAGTGCATCTATATATCTCTAGTCATGTGCCATACATGAGTGTATAATCATGAATGAGTTTAATAACCCTGACATGGACTAGACATCAAACCCTCACTGATATACAACCTCACACTACATCAACAACTTCACAACTACAATCTCTCAACCATGTACCACAACAAATCTTAACCATATGCCAGGAATGATCCATATTTATGAGCGGAACAAAATGAATAAAAAATTGAATACAATAACACAAAGACATGGAGAAAAACAACAGATATCTAGTGAACAATAACTTCTATTGAATAAATGAAATAGGCTGAAACTGTAAAAATGCATAATTGAAAACAACTTGCTCGAATGGTGGTAGCTATCTCTAAGAAAATATGTGGATGTTATGTGCATCCGTCTGAGAAGAATGATTACAATGAGTCTCCAAAGGCCCTTTTTATAACATTACTCGTGAATTCCAAAACCCTAGACATCCAAAATCCTAATCCTAAGAGATGAAACACCAAATGTTATGTGGGCCTCGATGGGTAAGTTGGTACCTCAACTTCTCGGGGTCATAAATTTTTCATACAACCTCCGTTTTAAGCCCGTGATAGCATGTTAGAAAGGTCTTCTTGAGAAATACACATTATGTTGTCAAACTCTGACTCTGTCTACAATTTGATTGTGGCAAGCCAAAAGAATATTGTTTAGGGCCCCAAAACGACCCTAGAAGTATAAAAAGATGTGCTGGCATGAAAACTTCCAAAATAAGCCAGTTGGTTTAGGTGGGAGGCCACCTATATCCATTTGGAAGATGTGTAGGGATTCAAACAACCCAAAAAGTGTAGAAACCACAATTACAAAGAAGTAAAAAAGAACGTGTTGAACTCAAAAATGTCAAGAGGAGCCAGTTGGAATAGGTGGGTGGCCACCAATATCCACCTGGATTAGTCCTCCCCACTTAGGAAGAAATGGTCTCCATTATGTTGAGTTCCCCCATCAAGTGAGGAACATTCTGTTGAATTTGGCCCCGGGTGAGCAAATTTCCTTGGTGTAGGAGTTACCTTGCCTTGACAACCCGATAAAGATGGATCCTTTGCTGGAGAGTGCCCTTAACCTGTGTGTCCACTATATGATCAGTGGATTCATGTTCCATGTATTTAGGGTTGAGCTCTATTGGTTTCAGCTGTTCTGCAATCTCTGAGGTGTCCAATAATGGTCAAAAATATGGATGAAGGAGGTCCACATCGAACACTTGGTGCAATCCAAGGAAGGGTGGAGTGTTGAGATAAAAAACATTGCTTCCCACAACCTTGGTGATAGTGTAAGGCCCATAGAGAAGTGGGAAAAGATTTTGATGGGACCCTATAAGGTGCTCTTTCTGCAAATGTAACCATACCTTGTATCCCACCTGAAACTGGTGTGATACCCTTTGTTGATCATGGCGTTGCTTGTACGTAGCATTGACTTTCTAAAAAATCTCATGGACCTATTGGTGGATGTGTTGAATCCACTTAATAAATCTAGTGGCTTTGTCGGCCTCGGACTGAACATGGGAAGATGTTTCCTGTGTGGTTTCAAGAGGTAGTGCAACATCGATGGGACCCAAGGGTTGGAATCCCAGCGCCACCTGAAATGGGATATGGCTAGTGGAGCTATGGATAGCTCTGTTGTAGCTGTGTTGAACATAGGGAACACTCTCATCCCATGTGTGTGGATGATTAGAGTTGTACATGCACATGATGTGCACAATCATCTGATTGACAACATATGTTTAGTCATCGGTTTGGGGGTGGAAAGCAGTGGATTTAGTGAGCTTGGTGTCAAACAGTGACCAGAGACTCGACCAAAATGTGTTGAGGAACATACTATCTCTATCGGAGATGATGGTATGTGGTATCCAAAAATGGACCCACACTCGTTTGAAGAATAGCTTGGAAATATTTTCCACTGTGATGCTCTTCTTCGAGGCTGTGAGGATGGCCATCTTCGAAAACCGATCAACTACCACAAATACACAATCATTGCCTTTCTTGGTGGATGGAAGTCCAGACATGTAATCCATAGAGATGGATTCCCAAGGCCTATCAGTAGTAGGAAGAGGGGTCTATAAGCCTTTCTTCTTGATGAATGGATTGGAAATGGCACAGGTAGTGAAAGACCTGATATACTTGTTGATGTCCTATCAAATTTTTGGCCAACAAAAATGTTTTTTTAGAACAACCACAGTTTTCTCCACGTAAAAATGTATTTCCATCCGAATGTAGTGAGCCTCCCAAATCAACTTTGCATGGTCTCTTGCAGGAACATAGAGATGGACCATATGGCATAACAATTTTTCATGAATGTAAAAAACGGTGACATTCGCGCCTATACCCAATAAATTACAGGTGGTGGTGAAGTCCGGATCTTGCTAATAAATTTGGGGCCACTCATATGCCTCATGCCCACAGGAATGGAGCATGGTGGTGAGTGTAGCCATGGGAGGTCGACTGAGGAAGTCAGTGACACTATTTGTGCTCCTTGTCTTATACTCGATGTTGATATGGAACTGCTACAGGTAGGTGGACCACTTCTAATGGAGGTCATTCTACAACTTCACTTGTGTCTGTATGAACTACAAAGGCTTGTGATCAATGTGGATGATTGTCTCCTTTCCTAGAATGTAATGTTTCCATTAACGATAGGCTTCTACAATGGAATACATTTCCTTGTCATAGATGGGGTATTTCTAAACAATATCTGAGAGTGTATCAGTATGGTATGCTACCATATGACCTTGTTGAGTGATAAATACACCTACAACATAGTCTATTGCATCAGTCTCAATATTGAATGGTTGTTGCAGATCAGGTAAGGAGAGTATTGGAGCTGAGCACAAGTGATGCTTCAGATCATCAAATGCTCGTTGTTTTTCCTCCCCCCATGCAAAATTTTCCCTACCACCGCCCTTGGTCACTTGGTTGAGGTCCCATGCACTATGGGAGAATCCCAACACAAACCGTTGGTGGAAGTTGGCCAGTCCCAAGAAGATCCAAAGCTTGGTTAGTGTGGTTGGGGATGGCTAGTCACAAATGACTTGGATCTTAGTTGGATCAACATGTATCTCATTCTCATCAACAATGTATCCCAAGTATTGGACCCTGTTCATGCCAAAAGATAATTTTTCCAAGTTGGCATATAGCTTGTGATGTCGCAGAGTGCTCAAAACCTATTGAATATGCTGCATTTGCTCCTCTGAGGTTATGTTGAAGATGAGGATGTCATCCAAATATACCACCATAAAAGAGTTGGTGAAGGGTCTCAATACATCATCCATCAACCTCATGAAAGTGGTTGGTGCATTTTTTAAGCCAAAGGGCATGACCAACCATTAAAACAGACCTTCTTTAGATTTGAAAGATGTCTTACATACATTAGCTAGTTCGATGGGAACTTGGTGGTAGCTAGAATTTAGTTCAATCTTTCTAAAGAACTTTTCCCCCTTGAGTTGGGAAAGAAGGTCATCAATTCTGGGAATTGGGTACCTGTTCTTGACTATGATTTTATTTACTGCTATGTAATCAATGCAGAGATGCTAGGTCCTGTATTTATTCTACACTAGTACAATCAGGCTTCCACAAGGGGAGGAGATGGGTTTGATGCGCCCCTTTTGAAGAAGCTCTTGAATCTGATGCTTGATTTCATCATTTTCCATCAACGAGTGATGATAGATTGGTCCATTAGGCAGAGGTGCACCGGGGGTTAGATCAATTGGATGTTTGACTTGGAAGTGTGTCGGTAGCCCGGTGGGTGAGGAGAAGATGTCTTTATACTCTTCCACGATCTTGTCCACTTGATTTGGTTGAAAAGAAAGGATCTATGTAGAGGCCATGGATATGGCGACAACCTTATGCTCACTGTGAGAATGGATCACAAAGAAGATGAACTTCCTGATCTGTGAAATGACCTTACTGCATTGCTTAATAGAGATTAAAGAAATAGTGATAGGCGACACTACCTCTTGTATCATGTACAATTGTATACCCAAAGTAATAATAACACTACGAGGTATAGACTCATACACAACATGTCTCTTCCACAAATATGGTTTTCCTAAAAGAACATAAAAAACTTAAAGGGGATCAATATCACACAATACCTCATCTTTGAAAGGATTGATGTCATAGGGCAAACTAAATTGTTGGCTGACATAGAGATCTCTTCCTTGGCGAATCCAACTGATGGTGTAGGGTTGTGGGTGCAGTGTCGTCAACATGTTCAGCTACTTGAAAACCTCTGCTAATATTAGGTTGTTTTTACTACTTCTATTGACAATGAAATGAGGTTTATAGCCATTTACCCACATCTGTGAGTGAAAGAGGCATTACCCTTCCTCTAGTTCTTCTGGTTCAATTGGATGGAATTTGGTGGTAGCGACAGTGGCACTGGGTTCAATATCAACAATATGCTTCCCTCCTTTTGGATTTGATTTGGATTCAAAATCGACCTTTGAATCAGACGCTTCATCTTGGCCACGTGTCACTACTTGGAGCGACATTATTAGGTGTTGTGCCAAGGGTTTTTATAGTATTCACACCATTTTCATGTATCCTTCTTTGACTTCTCATTACCCTTGTTGTGTTTCATCTTGGACCGGTTGTCCCAAGAGTGGCCATCTTTTCTCTGTCCCTTGTTTTGTGGGTTGGGGTTGCCTTTTCCCTCCTTCGGATATGAGGATTTTTCATATCCAAATTCTCGCTTCTTTTGCTTAAATTTCTTCTTGATCTTGGCAGCATATCTATAAGTCATACCCAATGATGCGGTGTCCACAAAATCCATTTATGTTTGAATGTATATATGAAAAAAACCGCAATATTTGAGAACCAGATGTCATTTAGAGTCTTTGATACCCAATTTAGTGGGAAAGGTATGGAAAATATTAGTGAAATATGGTACTATCTGGTCCCTTTCCTAACCCAAGGTGGTCCATCTTGTATAATGTTCCTCATAGCTTCCAACATAGTAGTACTTTTCTTTAATGGCATCCCTCAAGGAATCCCATGTGGGGGTGACCAAAAATATTGTACATTCCTCTATGGACATTTTCTCAGAGTAAGTATCCCACTAGTCCTTAACATGGGGAATGGCCTTGAGGAGTGCAAAAGTAATATTTTCCCTATCGGAAAAATTGTCGACTGAAAAATACCCTTTGAGCAGATTCAATCATTTATCTACAGCATTAACATCTATCAATCCATAAAATAATGGAATATCAAAATTTACCTGTACCTTGAAGGGGGTTTCATGGCCGCTTGATGAAGATGCATCTCCTGTGGGAAGTTGTTGAAGGATCTGTGCAAATTTTTCCATCATTTTGTTCCTTTGTCATGCAAGGGATTCCTCAAGAAACATTTTAAAAGGATCTCCTTCTCCATCATCTTTCTTTTCATCCCCCATGGGTTTTTTTCAGGCTCGGCGTGTCCGATCTTGCAAATGATCAACTAGTTCAAGTCCCAACTTCTTGTACCCAGATCTTGTCAGGGACATGCATGAAGAAAAATAAATGAAGAGATACCGCTCCGATACCAATGATTTGGATTTATGAGCAGAACGAAATGAATAACAGACTAAATACAATAACACGGAGATATGGAGAATAATAATAGATATGCAATGAGCAATAACTTCTATTGAATAAATGAAATAGGCTGAAACTGTAAAACTACAAAATTGAAAACAACTTACTCAAAAGGTGGTAGCTATCTCTGAGAAGAGATGTGGCTGCTGCGTGCATCCATCTAAGTAGAATGGTTACAATGAGGCTCCAAAGTCCCTCTTAACATTACTCATGATTGAAAAAACCCTATACATCCAAAAACCTAACTCTAGGAGATGAAACGACAAAATTTATGTGGGCCCCGATGGGTAAGTTGGTACCTCAACTTCCCGGGGTCGTAAGTTTTTCATATGACCTCCGTTTTAGGCACGTGATAGCCCATTGGAAAGGTATTCTCGAGAACTACACATTATGCTATAAAACTCTAACTCTGTCTACAGTTTGACTGTGTCAAGCCAAAAAAACATTGTTTAGAGCCCCAAAACGGCCCGGGAAGTACAAAAAGATGTACTGACATGAAAACTTTCGAAATAATCCAGTTGGTTTACGTGGGCTGATCCAGAATTAGATCCAGGAGCCAAAATGGGTCTAGGAAGGCCTAAAAATCAAATTTATCAAAATGGATTCAAAATGAACGTGTGTGTAGGCCTCATTGATATGAACCCAACACAACTTGAACGAGCTCAAATAGATGTCATATGAAAAATATATCACGATCTGTTTGTTTTGCCAAATATGAAAAATTTGTTGACTGTATAGTCTGTATAGTCCATAGAGTGCTAACGTGGAAGATGACCATATAGTCCGTACAGATGACGTGGAAGTGAAATGTCACCCTGACAAGGAAAACAAGTGGATGAGTCAGACTGTAACATGTGGCACCATTGCAAGGGTGACACGTGGAACATCCATACAACTGACATGGCAAGGTCTGTACAGTCGTACATCACATGGCAGTTGACTAGACTAGCAGGCTAACGTGGACAAGTGATGACATGGGAGGAGGTGGTCAAATAAGATCTTGACATGTGTCATTGTTGGTTGGAAAATGTTATAGTGCCATGTGGCCAAGTATTGGGCTGCCACGTGGAACCCTCCATTGGTCGGCGTTTGGGAAATTTTTTATGGGATCTACGGGATTCAAAATCGTGACCTCCGATCTGGGCGGAGAGGTTTGGAAGGGCTGGGCTACTTGCCCACCCATGGTAGGTCTTATTAACAATGGTCTACATTAATTATTTAAACTTATAGCATTGTAAATCGAGCGGAGAATAGGGCTGTGGCCTAGCCCGAGCCCCGACGCTACCACAAATCATTACCATGTGATCGGGCCACGAAACCATACCTTGTGTTGGTGCAGATAATCGTTATGGGCCTGGCCCCCGATCGTAGGCATATACCATGTGAACCAGAAACTCCAAACTTTAGCGCAGAATTAGTGGGGTTATCACGCCGTCGATTGGGCTAACCCGCCGACCAAGGTACGTAACCAACAACAATAACCAGGGGCCAGTTGTTGATTAAGTTTGGTTGTCATTGATGTCAACCCTTGAAGAAATACCCATAGCACAAAGGTTTGGGTAATGGACCCAATATTGTTTGATTTAAATATGACTCATTATTGTTTTTTCATGGTTGATAAGAAGTAAATATGGATGAAATCCAAAGTGGTCCCCTTATGGTGAAAGCCCTCATGGGAAGATGCTTTGCGGAGTAAGAGATATCATGCTTAATTGTGGAATAATGAGATGAAGGACAATGAATTTTTCAGAGAAAATATCCTAGATGGATAGTTCTTGTCATTCCATTTCTGTTGGTATGTATAACATCGCATAACTCCTCACGGTTAGAGAGTTATGACCATGTGAAGTTGGAGAACCCAGGTTTGGGTAATGGACCCAAGTTTGTTTGATGGATAACGGTATGATTTTTTCTATATTTGAAGGTAATACTATTCTATATGGATAGTACATG
>SNQJ01S0004238.1:364801-390817 GCA_010110895.2 Picea sitchensis
AGTGGTCCCCTTATGGTGAAAGCCCTCACGGGAAGACGCTTTGCGGAGTAAGAGAACCCATGATTAATTGTGGAATAATGATATGAAGGATAGTGAATTTGTCAAGGAAACTATCCTATATGGATAGTGATTGTCATGCCATTTTCGGTGGTATGTAGAAAGTCACATAACTCCTCATGGTTAGAGATTTATGACCATGTGAAGTTGGACCCAAGTTTGTTTGATGGACCCAAGTGAAGTAATGGACCCAACTTTGTTTGATATACAGGTTTGTTTGATGGACCATGTGAAGTAATGGACCCAAGTTTATTTGATGGATAATGGTATGAGTTTTTCTATATTTGAAGGTAATACTATTATATATGGATATTGCATGTCATTTCATTTCTTGTGGTATGTGGAATGTCACATAACTCCTCATGGTTTGAGAATTATGGCCTTACGAAGTTGGAGGACACTCATATGTCATGTAGAAGCCCCTAAAGGTCAAAGTAGTCAAAGTGGTTTAAGAGATTTTAAAAGGTAAATAATAAAGTGAAGTTATGAGTGTATTATAATTCAAAGTGAATACAAAATAAATTATCTCAATAATAAATTTAATGGAGAAATTAGAAGTGGGTTAACCCTAAAATAAGAAAAGTGGGCCAAGTGACCTAGAAGATGTTTTTAAGGAAGCTACTTGGAGAGTATAAATAAGAGGAAAGGCTCTCTCATTTTAATAAAACTTGAAAATATTGAATATCTATAGCTTTTTGAGGTAACCAATGATATATAAGCTGAATTTATGAGGGAAGGTGAAGAAAAGAAGGCTGAAATGCAAGGAAGGATAAATTCTTTTGATGGTTCTTTCTAAGGTATGTTATTTACAGGTCATGTCACCATTTTTTCTATAACGTTTTTTATATAATGATTCAGAAAGTGAAATTTCTATTCCATTTAGAAAACATACCCAAGTATCTGTGGTAAGCAATTCAGCTTGTGGTTCATTGTATTTTGGGAGTTACACTCTGCGTAAAATAGGGTTTGTGACTAGTCCTGAAACTAGTCAAAAACAGGTGTTTCGGGTAAAAATATCATAACTTCTTCATAAAAAATCGAAATTCCGTGAGACAAAATGTGTTGGTTAGGGTACCAACTTTAGTATGTTTGTTAATAGTTTCATGTCAATTCAATGAATATTTTGTGCGGGGAACACTCTACAAGTTTTCTCTCTAGAATAAGCCAGAATTCAACAAGGTATGCCATTTTTGCTATAACTCCTTTTTTGAGAGGTTCCAAGTAGTGACACCTTGAGGAATTGCATAAAACAAACTGAGGAACATTGTGTATAAGTTTCAGATCTTTATACATTATAGGTTCAAAGTTATGATTACTTCAAGTTAGGGTTGTTGACTAATCCAAAACTAGGCTTGTGAGACTAAAGAAAAGTTTGATGAAAATGCTAGTCTCTTGTTGTTAAAGTTAAGGAAGGTTTGCAGGAATGTGATCATATACACCAGGTCTATTATAGAGCTACAAATCAGATTTGGATGATGAAATTGATTAGGGCTTTTGGTTGAGGTACATGTTGAGTACATTGTTGTGACAAGTAGTTGATGAGTTGGCACATACATGAGGTGTATAGTTGATGGTGTTGGTACATATTGATGAGTCATAGTTTTTGAGTAGTTGACACATGATTGGTACATACTTGGTACATGGTTGGATGCACTTTTTTATGGTACAGGTTGATTACAGGTTGTTTGGTACAGGTTGGTGCATGGTTGATGCACTTGTTTATGGTATAGGTTGATTACAGGTTGAGGTACAGGTTGATGGATGGTTGGTGCATGGTTCAGATTTATTGGTACAGGTTTACAATGGTATATCTCACAGGGATAGTGGGACAGTAGTTCCATCACTATACTTCTACTTCAGGGTGGCAGGATGGGGCAAGGACAGGTGGTTGTAGCCACCTTCCAGTTGTATCCAGAGAACATAGGGAGTTGTAGCCTCCTTCTGGTTGTAGCCAGAGAATTGGGGAGTTGGAGCTTCCTTCAGGTTGTAGCCTGAGAAACTAGGGGGTTGGAGCCTCCTTCCAGTTGCAGCTAAAAAACAAAGGAAGTTGGTGCTTCCAATGAATGTAATTCTTCAAGACATATAAGAAAAATCATTCTGTGGTTTTCTCTCGATTTGGGTTTCCACAAAACATTGGTGTACTGTGTATGTGTGTGATTGTTTTATTCTTACTGCTCATTATTGGATAATAATTCTACATTGATATAACATTTGAATAAAAAGGATTATAACTACGTTATTACTGATTCACCCCCCCTCTCAGTAATCCAACACTAGTTGTTTTTAAAGTCACGTGGAAGAATAGGATAGGGCCATATGGCCATGATTGCGACCAAGGGTCGAGAGCTAAGGGATAAGGGACAACGCCAGCCTAGCCCAGGGCAACATGGAGGCACCCAAGTGACCAGGAGCCCAGAATTTAGGGGTTGTGCCGGTATTATTTTCCAAAAGTGGGTTTTTAGACCTTATTATATGATATTAATGGACTTTTAACCAGTTTTGGGAGATTTAATCCATTTTTGGAGGATCTTGGGCCCTTTTTGAGGCCAGATCTTGGGGGTAAGTTGGGAGTTTGTTGCCAAATTCCAGACTATATAAACCAGAGGTTCTTGAATCCATGGAGATCAGGTTCAAAATAGGGAAATGTTGAAGAATTGTTGAGCCAAAACCATTTTTATGCAGGGAAGCCATTGAGGAGAGCACCTTTGCGGGCCATTTCTGGGAGCTCCGTTCATCCGTTTTTAGTGTCGTCAGTTTTTTTGGGTTATTGAGATCTGGTAGAACACAACCATATTAGTTTGTAATCCTTTTGGCACTGTTATGATGTAATTTTAAATATTTGAATAGAAATAAGGAAGCCTCACCCACTGAGACAAAGGCTCGGAGACATAGGCGAGATTGTCGAACTCCGTTATCGACTTTGTTGTTTATGGTTTTTTGTTTCTTCATGATTATTTCAAAATATGTACATTTCTTTATGGCTGCCATGTTTCATCATTAATTCTTATTCTTTCATCAGTTTCCTAAATGGTTATTTAACTAATGCTTTAAAACTCAACCATTATCGTTAAAAGATATTTTTGGATCAAGTGGTATCAGAGCTAGTTGATGGTTGGTTTTTGAGTTTGAACAATTACCAGGGAAAGGCTGAATTATGGTGAAGGAGAGCTTGTTGAAGAGAATCCTGAGATTGGATCGAGAAAGAGAACTTCTCAAAGTGAGAATATGGCATCAGAAGAGGGACTTTCTCATGAGGAGAAAGAGTTTTGAAAGACTTTCTTTGCCATGTCGGAGATGGTAAAGGTTCTCTATGATGATTACTTGGAACGAAAGAGACCAATTCTAGGTGAACCTTCAAAGGTCAAAACTGAAGAAGGAGAGGATCCTCCTCAAATTCCTCCTTCACCTCCCTTTTCTCCATCAACTTCTTCTTCAAGTTCAAGTTCTAAATCCACTACAAGAAAACATTCCCATAAACATAAACATGAAATTCCTTTAGTTAATCTTGATGTAAAATTGAAATTACCCATGTATGATGGTGAAGTCAATGCAGAGAGACTTGATAATTGGGTTAGACAGATGGAGGCTTATTCCAGTGTGCAAAAAATAAAGGATGAGTCAACTCAAATCAAGTTGGCATCGCTTAGACTTGTAAGAACATCACTCATCTGGTGGCAAAGCAAGTTGCAAAATGGCACGCAACAAGTGGGTAATATATTTCCATCATGGAAAGTTTTCGTTTCTGCACTTAGAAAGAGATTATATCCTTTGGGTTATAAAGAGGAGGTTTTAATTGAATGGCAATATCTTAAACTAAGAAAGGGACAAACAATTCAAGAATACACAGATGCATTTCGTAAAATGGCATTAATGTTAGACATTCCATTACATACCCAAGAAACTCTTATGAAGTATATAGGAGGTTTACCTACACATATTCGAAACATTGTATTTATGTTTGGACCTACTAATTTTGATGAGGACCATTGGTGGAAATTGCATCTCGAGAAGAGAATGAAGTGGTTCAAAGAAAGGAAAGGGAGGCAAACAGTTGCAACAACATCACGACCAACAGACTTGGGATTGGATTCAGGTGATGACTCTAATATCTCAACGGTTGGTTTGACAAGTAAAATTGGTGATGGATTTTATTCTAGAAGTAAATTGTTTCACATAAGGATCATTATGAGGCATACTAAGGTCGACACATTGATTGATAGTGGATCTCAATCTAACTTGATTTCAGAGGAACTGGTTAAACAATTGGGATTAAACACTCAGATGCATCATAAAACTTACTCACTTAAATGGATAAGCAACAATCATAAATTGGACATAACAAAGAAATGCACTTTAAAGTTTTCAATTTCATCTAAGTTTGTGGATGAGGTAACATGTGATGTGGTTCCACTCAATGAATGTGGAATGATCTTAGGCAGTCCTTGTTTGTATTATCGCAAAGCAATCTTCTACAGGGAACATAATCGATATCACTTAATCAAAGCAGGAAAAGAATATGTGGTACGTGCTCATAATTTAAAAGAAAATCAATCCCTTCAAACAATGAAACAATTAAGAAAGGAAACTCATGCAAGAAACACACCTATAATTGTCCCAAATCAAGTAATTGATCTTAAGCAAGAACAAGAGATGATTGTAGAATGGAAGATCAATCACACTTTGCTTCAAGATAAGATAATGTTGTGCAAGTATTACAAACTTATTATCTCATTTGCAGTCATATTTCTGATGATATAATTAGTAATGTTGTCAACACGGATGATAGTGGCTTCAATAAGATGTGATAGAGTACAAGTGGCTAACAATATGTTGTCAGTTATCATGGTTGTTTTACAGTTGATCTTGATAAGACAGGTGCACAGAACAGAGTTTAAAGACAGAGAACAAGTGGGGTTGCCTATCCCGCACTTGATGACTGGTTAGTATCCTTTTGGAGGACCAAAAGGTCTTTAGTGGGGAGGTGTGATCCAGAATTGGATCCAGGAGTCAAAATAGGTCCAGGAAGGCCTAAAAATAAAATTTCTTAGAATAGATTCAAAATGGACATGTGTGTAGGCCTCATCGATACGAACCCAACACAACTTTAATGGGCTCAAACGGATGTCGTATGCGAAAGATATCATGATCTATTCATTTTGCCAAATATTCAAAATTTGTTGACTGTACAGTTCGTACAGTGTTGACGTTGTAGCTGACTGTACAGTTTGTACGACCATATAGGTGATGTGGCAGTGAGCTGGCACACTGACACGTCAGAGAGGTGGACGAGTCAGACTGTGACACGTGGAACCACTGCAAGGGTGACACATGGCACGTCTGTACAAATGACATGGCAAGGTCTGTACAATTGTACAACACGTGGCAGTTGATTGGAATGGTACGCTGACATGGGTAGGTGATAACGTGGGAGAACGTGTTCAAATAATATTTTAACACATGTCATTGTTGGTTGGAAAATTTTACGGTTCCACGTGGCCCAGTCTTGGGCTTCCATGTGGCACCCCTCCATTGGTCGACATTTGGGAACCCGTGACCTTCGGTCCGGGTGGAGAGGTTTGGCAGGGTCGGGCTACCAGCCCCCCCATGGTAGGTCTTATTAACAATGGTCTACATTAATTATTTGAACTTGTAGCATTGTAAATCGAGTGGAGAATAAGGTTGGGGAAGAGCCCCAGCGCCGGCCCTACCACAAACCATTACCACATGACCGAACCATGGAACCATACCTTATGTTTTGGCATGGATAATTGTTATGGGCCTAGCCCTCGATCGCGAGCATATACCATGTGAACCAGACACTTCAAACGTTGGCGCAAAATTAGTGGGGTTAGCACCCGGTCAACCGGGCTAGCCCACTGACCAAGGTGTGTAACCAATAACTATAACTAGGGGCCAGCTATTGTTAAAGGCATGTGGAAGAATAGGACAATGCCATATGGCCACGATTGCAACCAAGGGCCTAGAGTTAAGGGCTAATGGCCAACACTAGCCTAGCCCAGGGCTACATGGAGGTTCCCAAGTGACCAAGAGCCCAGACTTTAGGGGCTGGGCCTATATTATTTTCCAAAAGTGGGTTTTAAAACCGTATTATATGATTTTAGTGGATTTTTAACCAGTTTTGGGAGATTTAATCCATTTTTGGAGGATATTGGGCCCTTTTTGAGGCCATATATTGGGGGGGGGGAATTGGGATCTTGTTGCCAACTTCCAACCTATATAAACCAAAGGTTCTTGAAGCCATGGAGAGGAGGTTCAAAATAGGGAAATGCTGAAGAATTGTTTAGCCAAAGCCATTTTTATGCAGGGAAGCCATTGAGGAGAGCACCTTTGCAGGCTATTTCTAGGAGCTTCGTTCATCCATTTTCAATGCCGTTAGTTTTGGTGGGTTCTTGAGATATGGTAGAACACAACCAGATCATTTTTTAATCCTTTTGGAACTTTTATGATGCACTTAATTTTGGATCATGTTGTCATTGATGCCAATGGTTTGATTGATTGATGTCAAGTGATTGATCGATTCCAAAGGATTGATTGATTGATGATTGTTGTAATGTAATATGTATTTTCCTTGTTGAGAATGCATATATGAAGATGGATCAATGAGTTGTCATTGATATGATGAATATGGATCAATGAGTTGTCATTGATACATGATGAACATGGATCAATGTGGTTTCATTGGTATATGATGCATTGTTGGAAAAATGTATAAATGACTCATTATTGTCTTATCATGATTGATAAGGTGCAAAAATGGATGAACTCCAAAGTGGTCCCCTTATGGTGAAATCCCTCACATGAAGATGTTTTGCGGATTGAGTTATCCTAGAAGAATGGTTGGAGGACCCATGCTCTCATTATTGTCTTATCATGATTGATAAGGTGCACAAATGGATGAACTCCAAAGTGGTCCCCTTATGCTGAAAGCCCTCACGGGAAGACACTTTGCGGATTGAGTTATCCTAGAAGAATTGTTGGAGGACCCATGATTGTATGTGGAATAATGAGATGAATATCAAAGAAATTTTTGGTGAAACTATCCTAGATGGATAGTGCTTGTCATGCCATTTCCGGTGGTATGTGGAATGTCACATAACTCCTCATGGTTTGAGAGTTATGGACTTATGAAGATGAAGGAGCCCCGCATGAAGGGTTGAATCCCCCAAGGTCAAAGAATTTAAAGTGACCTAAAAGAAGAAATCATTATTTAAATGATAAAGTAAAGTGACAAAGTCAAGGTGGATTATTTAAATAATAAAGAGAAGTGACAAAATCAAAAAATGATAAAGTAAGGTAACAAAATCAAGAAGGAATATTTAAATGATAAAGTATTGGAGAACTTTCTATTTATGGAAAGTGGTTAACCATAAAATAAGGAAAATAGGTTAAGTGACCTAGTGGATGAAAGTATAAATAAGATAGCAATGGTCTCTTGTAGATCATCCTTTTTGTGGATCAATGGAGAGCTTCTTGTGAGAGCTTCTTGAGAATTTTTGGTGTGGAACAATTGATCATATTTAACATCTATAGGTGGCTGAGGTAACCAAAGGATATATAAGCCTAATTTCATAGGGAAGATTAATAAAAGAGAGCCGGAATTCAAGGGAGGATAAATTATTTTCATGATGCTTTCTAAGGTATGTTATTTACAGGTCATCTCACCATTTTCGCAATAATTTTGTTTCTATAATGATTCAGACCATGATATTGATATGACATTGTGAAAACATATCCAAGTATATTTGGTAAAAATTCATCTTGTGGGTCATTGTATTTTTGGAGATACACTCCGTGGAAAATAGGGTTTGTGGCTAGTCTTGAAACTAGTCTAAAACATGTGTTTCGGGTAAAAACGTCATAACTTCTTCATAACAGATCCAAATTAAGTGAGAAAAATTGTGTTGGTTACATTATATTCTATAGTATGTTGTGTAACAGTTTCCGATTGATTCAAAAAACATTCCGTGTGGAGCACGCTCTGCAAGGTCGCTCTCTAGAATAAGCCAAAATTCAGCAAGGTATGCCATTTTTCCTATAACTCCTTTTCTGAGAGGTTACAAGTAGTGAAACCTAGAATAATTGAATAACATACACTGAAGAACATTATGTATCATTTTCATATCTTTATTCATTACAGGTATAAAGTTATGATTATTTCAAGTTAGGGTTGTTGACTAATCCAAAACTAGTCATGGTTGAGACAAGCAGTTTATGAGTTAGCACATACATGAGGTGTATAGTTGATGATGTTGGTACATATTGATGAGTCATTGTTGATGAGTAGTTTACACATGATTGGTATATACTTGGTACATGGTTGGATGCACTTGTTTATGGTACAGGTTGATTACATGTTATTTCGCACAGGTTGGTGCATGGTTGATGCACTTGTTTGTGGTCCAGATTGATATTTGTTGAGGATTGTTGCCTCATATCAGTTGGTGTTGAGGGTGTAATATGAATCTTGAATTATAGAGCTATTTCTCTTGTAGAGTTGTACTCTATTCAGTTGTTGCTGAAAAACCCCAAGGATTGTAGTTCGTAATAAAAAGAAAATTGTACATACATCTTGTGTTCTTTGTGTTCCTTGTGGTGATGACTTATTGATGATATATTGTTGATATGTGTTGAAATTTAACTGGTTATAAATGAAAACAATGAGTAATGAGTTAATGGTTGTTGTTAACTAAGGATTTTTGGGAAAAAGATCCCTACATTGTCCCCCCTCCCCTCTCAGTGTAGTCGGTGTGTCCAACATTTGGTATCAGAGAAGGCCTTCACTGCAAGCCTTAACAATATTTAAGGAGATCCATATACACACAAATGGATGATGAAATACCAATCCTTGATGAGGAAAACTATTCTACTTGGAGAATAGAGACGAGAGTGTGTTTGAAGACCATGGGAGCAACTATTTGGAAGGCAGCCATTGGTGGATTAGTTCCATTGAAGAATGAGTCAAATTTTGCAGCTCAAAGGGAAGGAAAGAAGAATGATGCATTGGCTCTAAAGACCATTCTCAGTGGAATCTCAAGCCCTATCAAAGAAAGCATGGAACAATGCACTTCCGTCAAGGATCTATGGCTAAAGCTAGAGGAGACATATCAAAGCAAGAAGGAGAAGGAAGATATTGAAGACCACTCCATCAAGATTATCGAAGGTAAAGAATCTCCAAAAACCCTTGATTGTATTATTTCTAAATGTGATCTTTAAAACATTTCAAATGAAGACAAAGAATCAAGTGATAATGTTGGCAAAAAGGAAGATCTTGAATATACTTCAAATAAACGTAAAGAATCTCCAAAGACTCTTGATTACAATGATTCAAAATGTGATGATGTTGAATTTTTCTCAAGTGAAGAAGATGATCTAGAAACAGTTTGTGTAAAGGTTGATGGAAATTATCCCATGGAAATAATAGAGAATATCTATTAGAACTTCAAAAAGAAGTTGAAGAGGGTTTATATAGATACATAAGTGATCATTTTTATATACACTATAACTAGCTTTCGGATAACACTAAGAAGTTTCTTAGGAGGAGTCAAAGGCACATCTTGAAGTTAAAGGGAATGCTCAAAGAACAAGAAGAGAGAAATAATACTAAATTGGAAGAAAAGGAATAAGAGATCACAAGACTAAATAATGAAAAATAAGATATGAAGGTAGATGATGAGATTAGCAAAAGTTTTGAAACTATTGTCTATCTCAAGACCCAAATTGAAGAAGCCAAAAGGGTAGAGGAACTATTGAAGGATCAAATAAATGAAAAGGAAGAGTCGTGTCATAAGTTATAAGATGAAGTTGTTGACCTTATAAATAAGGTAGAGAAGTCAAACAAATTCTTGAATAGCTTAATAATCTTGGATGAGATCTTGGAAAGTCAAAGATCACCATGTGATAAATCAGGACTTGGATACAAAGAAGAAGCTACACATGTTGAAGCAAGCACCTCAAAGAAGCATGAGGTAAGTCCATCAAAGAAGGAAGACAATGTTGCAAAGCAACCATCTACAGAAGGCAAGGAAAATTTCAAAAGTACAAAGCAAGGAAGACATCAAGAAGCTATCTGTGGGACACCGAAGAAAATGTATGAAAGTATTTTTCATGGGCATTGTTATTCATGTAATGAATATGGTCACAAATATTTTGAATGTAGATCTCATGAAAGAAGATATACTGGAAGATTTCATAACACCATAAGGTGTTGGAGATGATTAAGCAGGACACATTGTTGTTCACTGTAACACCATGAGATGCTATAGTTGTAGTGGATTTGGCCACAAATCCCAGGAGTTTTGGAACATAAGAAGAAAGTCCATGATGAGGAATTCAAATAGCATGAATAGAAGAAGGAATGAAGTAAGGAAGGGAGACATCTTTGAAAACATGGATGCTCAAAGCTCAAGTTCTGAGGAGAAAGGACATCTACATAAGTGGGTGAAGAAGATAGAGCAGCCAAAACAGAATGAAAGACTGAAGGGAAGTTCAAAAGTGTCATCTACTGAGGCATACACGAGTGACAGTGGTATCAGTGGCATACATACGCATGCTAACCTTGTATAGGTCGTGTATATACGCGAGTTGTCTATGCAACATGTCTCGTATATGTGGTGAAGACTAAGGAAAAGGGTTATGCACATGGATTGGAGCTTGATGTGATGGTATAACTCTGTGATGCAGGATATGACATGGTTTATTACAGGTTTTGACACTATTTGTTGCATGTTTTCATGATTCTATATTGGATTATGTAAGGTGATGATGTAAAATAAATCTTGGATGCATGGCACTAACCCATGAGTATGGATTGATGAATTTTTTGTTGAAGAACAATGTTGGTTATGACAGTGAAGTTATGACACCTTAGTTATGTGATATATCTTGATGATGTATTGGAAGCTTACTTGTTGGAAATCTTGATGCATGAATTTAGCATATGGATTGGCTACACATTGGGACATGTTGTTGGTGAGTTGGTGAGTTGATGATGTGATAATGTTGTACATAATTGATGATTCATATCTTGATCTATAATTGATACATGTTTGGTACACTCATAGATGGCATATGCTTGATGATACTACACCATTAGTACTACTTGATCAGCACAATAATTAGTATTTGTTTAAGATACATGATTGTGGCACTTGATTCATGATGGAGACATATCATGAGTGATATGACACATGGTTGGCATATTGGTAGATGCACATGGTTGGTATATCGGTAGATGCATATGGTTGGCATATTGGTAGATGCACATGGTAGACATATTGGTAGATGCACATGGTTGACATATCAATAGATGCACATGGTTGGCATATTGGTGGATGCACATGGTTGACATATTGGTAGATGCACATGTTGGCATATTGATAGAGGCATATGATTGATGCATTCCATGGATGATATCTTTTAGCACAATGCATGATCTTGATGTACATGGTTGACGTACATAGGTTTTGTTCATGATGAGCACACATTTTTGTACAATATGTGCTTGGTTGATATTTTTCTCATGATTCTTTATTTCATTGTTGACATATCTTTTCCTTCATGATGCTTGGTATAGCATTAGTTTGATGCATGAACAGGTCCAAGGATCATTATATGGTAGCACATTGTTCATCTCACAGAGAATATAAGGGAGACATACCTATAGGGGGAGTCATTCTTCTTCCCATGATTCTAGGAGGAGATATTTATCAGATGCATACCTAGAAAAGAGCCCTATATTTGAAGAAAGAGCACAGAGGCATAATTCTAGGGAGAGCGATGGTCATAGGGTGAGTATGTTCGATGTATTTTCAGCATTACATCAGAGTGATATCCCTTGTTCAAAAGGGGAGAGATTATTCAGAGTAATATCAAAGGCACTCAGACAGGGGGAGCAGCCCCAAGAAAATTTCAAGCAGGGGGCGCAACCCCAAGAGGAAAATGTCCCTTTGCCATTGATGTCAAAGGGGGAGAGATAGTCACATTGATGTGATTGATGATTATTGATTGGGAGAGATAGTCACATTTGGGAGAGATAGTCACGTTGACTATTGATGTAGATCATTCCTTATCTACATGTTGACATCAATAATTGGTAATTGGTGTTGACTTCAATATTGGTATTGTCATCAATGCCAAAGGGGGAGATTGTTGGATCATATTGTCATTGATGCCAATGGTTTGATTGACCGATGTTATTGATTGATGTCAAGTGATTGATTGATGCCAAAGGATTGATTGATTGATGATTGATGTAATGTAATATGTATTGTCCTTGATGAGAATTCATAGATGAATATGGATCAATGAGTTGGCATTGATATGATGAAGATGGATCAATGAGTTGTCATTGATACATGATGAACATGGATCGATGTGGTTTCATTGGTATATAATGCATTGTTGGAAAAATGTATAGATGACTCATTATTGTCTTATCATGATTGATAAGGTGCACAAATGGATGAACTCCAAAGTGGTACCCTTATGGTGAAAAACCTCACAAGAAGATGCTTTGTAGATTGATTTATCCTAGAAGAATGGTTGGAGGACCCGTGCTCTCATTATTGTCTTATCGTGATTGATAAGGTGCACAAATGAATGAACTCCAAAGCGATCCCCTTATGGTGAAAGCCCTCACGGGAAGACGCTTTGCGGATTGAGTAATCCTAGAAGAATGGTTGGAGGACCCATGCTTGTATGTGGAATAATGAGATCAAGATCAAGGAAATTATTGGTGAAACTATCCTATATGGATATTTCTTGTCATTCCATTTCCGGTGGTATGTGGAATGTCACATAACTCTTCATGGTTTGAGAGTTATGGCCTTATGAAGATGAAGGAGCCCCATCTGAAGGGTTGAAGCCCCCAAGGTCAAAGAATTCAAAGTGACCTAAAATAAGAAATCATTATTTAAATGATAAAGTAAAGTGACAAAGTTAAGGTCGATTATTTAAATAATAAAGAGAAGTGACAAAATCAAGAAATGATAAAGTAAGGTGACAAAATCAAGAAGGAATATTTAAATGATAAAGTATTGGAGAAATTTCTATTTATGGAAAGTGATTAACCCTAAAATAAGGAAAATAAGTTAATTGACCTAGAAATGGGTTAAGTGACCTAAAAATGGGTTAAGTGACCTAGAGGATGAAAGTATAAATAAGATAGCAATGGTCTCTTGTAGATCATCCTTTTTGTGGACCAATGGAGAGCTTCTTGTGAGAGCTTATTGAGAATTTTTGGTGTGGAACACTTGAGAATATTTAAGATATATAGGTGACTGAGGTAACCAAATGATATATAAGCATAATTTCAGAGGGAAGGTGAAGAAACGAGGGTCGGAATTCAAGGGAGGATAAATTCTTTTCATGATGCTTTCTAAGGTATGTTATTTATAGGTCATCTCACCATTTTCACAATAACTTTTTTCTATAATGATTCAGACCGTGAGATTGATATGTCATTGAGGAAACATATCCAAGTATCTTTGGTAAAAAATTCAGCTTGTGGGTCTTTTTAGTTTTGGAGATACACTCCGTGGAAAATAGGGTTTGTGGCTAGTCCTAAAACTAGTCTAAAACATGTGTTTCGGGTAAAAACATCATAACTTATTCATAACAGATCCAAATTAAGTGAGACCAATTGTGTTGGTTATATTACATCCTGTAGTATTTTTTGTAATATTTTCATATCGATTCAATAAATATTCCATGCGGGGAACGCTCTACAAGGTCGCTCTATAGAATAAGATAGAATTCAGCAAGGTATGCCATTTTTCCTATAACTCCTTTTATGACAGGTTCCAAGTAGTGATGCCTAGAGGAATTTCATAAATCAAATTGAAGAACATTGTGTATCAGTTTTAGATATTTATTCATTACAGGTACAAAGTTATGATTATTTCAAGTTAGGGTTGTTGACTAATCCAAAACTAGTCATGGTTGAGACAAGCAGTTGATGAGTTGGCACATACATGAGGTATATAGTTGATGATGTTGGTACATATGGATGAGTCATTGTTGATGAGTAGTTGACACATGATTGGTATATACTTGGTACATGTTTGGATGAACTTGTTTATGGTACAGGTTGATTACAAGTTGTTTGGCACAGGTTGGTGCATGGTTGATGAACTTGTTTATGATACAGATTGATATCTGTTGAGGATTGTTGCCTCATCTCAATTGGTGTTGAGGGTGTAAGTTGAGTCTTTCATTATAGATATGGTGCTCTTATAGAGTTTTACTCTATTCAGTTGTTGCTGAAAAACCCCAAGGATTTTAGTCCATAATAAAAATAAAATTGTACATACATATTGTGTTCTCTGTGTTCCTTGTGGTGATGACTTGTTGATGATATATTGCTGATATATGTTGTTGATATGTGTTGACATTTAACTGGTTATAAATGATAGAAATGAGTAATGAGTTAATGGTTATTTTTAACTAAGGATTTTTGGGAAAAAGATCCCTACATCGNTCAGTGTAGTCGGTGTGTCCAACACTTTTAAATCTTTGAACAAAAATAAGAATGACTCACCCACTGAGACAAAATCCCGGAGACGTAGGCGAGATTGACAAAATCCATTATCAACTTTGTTGTTTATGGTTTGTTGTTTCTTCATGCTTATTTCTAGATATGTATATTGCTTTATGGCTAACATGTTTCATCATTAATTATTCTTCTTTCATCAATTTCCTAAATGGTTATTTAACTCATGCTTTAAAACTCAACCATTGTGATTAAAATATATTTTGGCATCATGAACAACCACTAGTATCCACCTGGAATATGTGTAGGGATTTAGACAACCCAAAAAGTGTAGAACCCACAATTACAAAGAAGAACAAAAGAACGTGTTGAACTAAAAACTGTCAAGAGGAGACAATTGGAATAGGTGGGTGGCCACCAATATCCACCTAGATCAAAGAAATACAAGATGTGCCTCAACACTAATAAGATGTACCAATGATAAATATAAAATATACCATCACTTTATTTCTATAGATCTGGCTTATATAGTAATTTCCATACAACCAATAACCTCTCTATGGAAAATCCTCAAACCCCCATAACCATTTCTCATGTAGACAACAAAATCCAACTACACATAGAAATAAGACATACCTTTTGAACCTATAGATAGATCTGTTGTATCTAATCACTTTAGACCTTCCTGGGAGATTTCTTTCAGACTCTAGAGACCTGGCATCTTCATCTCCTCAAGTTTTCATGGTTTTTTCCAAATGTACACATCCTGTTATTTTTCCATCCCGCATACGTACACACCCTTCTCCACTGCAGTCCACATACACCTCAACAACTAGGGTTTTTTCAGTATTTTTTTCAATTCTGAAACTTTCACCTTCAACCTTTCGTGCTACCTTAGACTTGTGTAACTTGAGATGTATCAATGAGTACCTACAATCAACCTTACACAACAATAGATATTCAATGTGCTCAATAAGTGTTAATAGGAGAGCCTTGCTCTCTTATTTATACTTCCATGTAGCTTTCTCAAGGGGTTACCTTATAACCAAACTAACCCAATTTCCTTCTTTTAGGGCTAACCCACTTCTAACCACTTATAACCACTTTATCCACAAATAATAAACTCTCTACTTCTAGTTGCAACTAATTTATTTTAAATTATTTTCTTATTGTAACAACTTAATCCATGATTAACTCCTAGTTTCACCCACTTGACTAGTCAAATTCTTCTAGGAGCTTCTAGAATACCTTGACTTCTTTGATCTTCTAGATAACTCATGAGGGTTCTCCAACTTCAAAAGACCATAAATCTCTAACTGTGGGGAGTTGTGTGATGTTCCACATATCACCAGAAATGGAATGTCATGTACTATCCATATAGAATAGTATTGCCTGAAAATCTACTAACCTTCATATCATTATACATAAAAAAAACTTAAGTCCCTTAACCATATTGTTGGGCTACCAAAAGTTTCTACCAGACTTGCTTCAAGGGTTGACATTAATGACAACCAACCCAATTAATCAACACAGAGGACCTATATTTTCTACACTGCATAGGTAGACTACCAATCATGAGACTCCATATAGAACACCAAAAAAACTGCAACCGCATCATCCTTAGCAACAACAACAATATAGATCTATTTTGCAGAACATATCAGGACCTCAAAACCCTAGACTAGCATATTCTTCCTCTGGAACTAGGAGCATCGGCCCTAAGAACGAATGTTGGACTTGTGGAGAACCCAACTATCAAAGTGATTGTCCTATTGAGAAGGCGAGAACTTCTAGATCAATAGGACATATGACAATAGGAGATCTAGGAAAGGCCCACAAAATACATGCAACGGTGGATAACTGTCAAGCCAAACATTAGTCTACAATGCTCGAGACTTCAAGTATGATATCAGATCAACAATTTAGAATTTTGATAGATACAAGAGATATTGAGAGTTTTATATCTATTTATGTGCTCAAAATAATTAAGGTGAAGGTAGTCGAACAAGATGAGTTTAGATATGTAGAATTGACATCAAGAGCCAAGAAAAAATTTGGGGGAAAGGTTAAAGATTGTAATATTAACTTGGGTGATTTCATCACAAATGTAAAACTTTTTGTCACAACCTTGGGATCCTATGGCATTATTATTGGAATGGATTGTTTAGAATCGCATGACGTGATACTTACTGTAAGACGAAAGGACTAAGCTCAATTGATGATTTGGGACATAATAGAGTAATTGTGGGAAGAAACCAAGGAGTGTCGCTAATATTTATTACTTCCCTAAAATTGAAGAAAAATATGCACAAGGGATGTAAGTTGTATGTCATTTTAGTTCTTAAGGAAAAGGGTGACACTAAAAGATTAGAATACTTTCTAGTTGTATCAGAGTTTTTTTATGTCTTTCCTGATAAACTATCAGGTGTACCGCCAAAAAGAGAATTGGAATTTACCACAGATCTAAAACCTAGAACATAACCAATTGCTAGAACGCCATATCAGATGTCGACACCTGAATTGAAAGAGTTAAATATGCAATTGAAAGAGTTATTAGACTTGGGACTTATACATCCAAGTGTATCATCATGGGGTGCACCAGTAATTTTTGTAAGAAAGAAGGACAAATGGTGGAGGCTTTGCATTGACTATCATCAATTAAACAAAGCCACAATCAAGAATCAATACTCGTTACCGAGGATTGATGACTTATTTGATCAAATGAAGGGGGAGAAAATATTTTCAAAGATATATTTGATATTGGGGTATCACAAATTGTGAATCAAAGAATAAGATATTCCTAAAAACGTGTTTAAGACAATATTTGGACATTATGAATTTACTGTATTACTGTTTGGTTTGAAAAATTCCCCTCATGTATTCATGAGCTTAATGAATGGGGTATTCCGTGAATACTTGGACAAGTTCATACATGTATTTAATGACGAAATATTATTTTATTCTTGGACAAAGGAGGAGCATGACTAACATCTGAGATTATTTTTGCAGTGCTTAAAGGAAAACAAGTTGTATGGAAAATTGTTGAAATGTTCATTTTATCAGACAAAGATTCATTATTTGGGACACATTATTTCCGGAGAAGGTATCATTGTGGATCCATCGAAGGTAGAGGCTATTATGGAATGGAAAACACCAACAGACATGCAATAGGTATGTATTTTTATGGGATTATCAGGTTACTATCAACGTTAGCTGTGGGAGGAGTGTGACACATCGATTTCAGTTCAGGAGTTGTGATCGTCTAGAGCAAGAAGCCCTGAAGCCCGAATCCTGGAGTTAATCACAGTTGTTGGTTGTGGGAGGAGTGTGAGCCATCGATTTCAGTTTGGTGTTCATAAGTTTGGGATTAGTGTGGTGGTTTTTTAGAGAGAGAAGCCTCGAATCCTGAAGCCTAGAGTTAATCACAGCAGTTGGTTGTGCGAGGAGTGTGATTCATTGATTTCATTTCAGCGTTCGAAAACTCAGGAGTGTGGTGGTCATCTAGAGCGAGAAGACCTGAATCCTGAAGCATGGAGTTAATCACAGCCATTGGATATGACAGGAGTGTGAGACATCAATTTTAGTTTGGTGTTCGATAGTTCAGGAGTGTTATGGTTGTCTGGAGAAAGAAGCCCTGATGCTTGAAACCCAGAGTTAATCAAAGTCGTTGGTTGTGGGAGGAGTGTGAGATGTCTATTTCAGTTTGACGTTCGACAATTCGAGAGTGTAGTGGTTGTCTAGAGCGAGAAGCCTCGAATAATGGAGTTAATCATAGTCATTGGCTGTGGGAGGAGTGTGAGCCGTCAATTTCAGTTTGGTGTTCGACAGTTCGAGAATGGGGTGGTTTTCTCAAGCGAGAAGCCCCAAATCCCAAAGCCCAGAGTTAATCTCAGTTGTTGGTTGTGGGAGGATTGTGAGTCTTCGATTTCAGTTCGGCATTCAGCTATCCAGGAGGTAGCATGTGTTGGAGTTGGGAAAATTCTGAAGCCCGGAGTCTTAGAGTCTCGGATTTGATCTTAGTCGTAGCTCAAGGAGCAAAGTGTGGATTGTTTATCCCTGAACGCTTCGGGAGTTTGCCAGTTTGGAATTCTAGGAGATTTGTGTGTTGGACTTGTGGAAACTCCCGAAGCCTGGAGTTCCAAAGTGAATCTCCACCATAGATCGTGGAGGAGGGAAGAGAATCCCCGCCAGCCGTCAGATATGGTCGTAAGAGTTTGGAGAGAGAAAGGATAGGGAGAAGACCTACAATTATTGGTCAAAGTCACTTTATGACCAAAATCATCTAGTAACTACTCCGGGAGATTGGAGTGTTGAAAAGTTAAATGTTCATGGAGTGTCAAAGTCTTGGAGCTCCGGATATCTCCTTTTAGTTGAGATCTTTGTTCTAGCCCGCGGTCACGTGATATTTCCACTGAAGAAAAGGGGCTAGTGCATGTGGTTTTTATTCTAGGTGAAAGAGGGATAGAGTAAAGCACCTGAAAGTTTTTTTCAACCTGCATAAAGAAATAAAAGAGTGTGTGTACATTAAGAGAGGATCCAACACATATCCGAGAGATAATTAATCTCTAGAAGAATATCCTAAGACCGGGAGGTCGTGTGATCCCCCTAGGAGGGGTGGGTATTTGCATCAAAGAACTTTCACTGAGACCATAAGGAAATATATTGAACCATAGAACACATTCATGGATATGAATTAAAATTTTTGGCATGTTAAAAATGTTTAAGATGGCACAGAAGGTACCTGTAGCATTCAAGGCCCAAAACACTAATTGGCCTAGAACTTCAATAGGATGTAACTAGTAGCCCAGAACCGAGAAAGAGGTGAAACTTGGAAAGACTATCCAAAATCTATATATGAAGAAACCCAATTGGAATCCTACCAAACATCGAATGGAACAGGTGCAAAAACTCATAATTATAGTTCATATTTTCACCTAGTTGAAGTATGAACAGGAGAAGTTAATGGGCAACTTTCAAATGACCATAACTTTCTGCTCAAGACTCAAAATTGAGCAAGGGAGTAGTCATTGGAAAGTTCTTGGATAGAGGAGTCTAAGTATGCACCCATAAAATTGATTTTGGAAGTTAATTTTCACAAGCTATCATAAGAAGTAATTATGATGCATTATTGGAACAAAATTGTACATAATTTCATAAATTTGTTGAATTATTTAGCCTAACAAATTTTGTTGGCTACAAATTTTGCAGAGTTAACAACATTTAGTTCATAACAGGTGAGAAGGTTGAAATTTAGTTAAATATAAGCATAGGTACTCATGGAAAGACTGTTATTACAAAAATGTTTCATAAGATGATCAAAATCCAAGAGTACAAAATGTTAAGGTATGAATCTAGGTGTAGCCATAAAGTCTTGGGAAGCCACTACAGGAAGTCCACTCATGTTAGTCAAGCACTCAATGGAATCTGGGAAAAGGAATAGATCATGTAGTGAATGAAATAGTGAAAGTCCATCCACTCCCAAAGAAACCAATATACAAATTAAGCAATACATTGGAGTTAGATCTATTATAAAAGGAATTGACTATCAGAATGATAGTAATCATATAAAGAGAGAGGCTTAATGCATATATGGATAAATAGTGCATCAATTATATAGTAATTCTTTCCCTGTGTTTATCAGAGTGTGTAGTGGAAGTATGGTATGAAGGGAATCACTTCAAGGGTAAAGAAATGAAGGTGCACATAAGTAAGGAGTGTCAGTTGAGGCATAAAACAATATATTGTGGAAATATTGGATCTAGAATGATGCAATAAAACTCCTAGCATAGGAATTACTCAAAGATAAATGTATTAGAGACTGGATGGAGTTCATGAGTAAATTAAGATAGTTGAAAGGTACCAATAGATGGATACCACGTTATACATAGTCTTCTACAACATTCGAGGAACTATGAAAACAATGGGAAGGATTGTTGAGTACATTCCCAAGAGATGAGTGCATTGATAGGGTACATTGGGATGTTAATACAAAAGGATTCAAACATGGAGAAGAATCAATAGGTGCATCAATATGGAATGATGGAAGTTGATTATGCAATTCAGATTGAAATAAGATGGATCAGGACAAGAGAAAGTAATGATTCATTAAGAAAATCCAAGTACTGGTATGTTCATTCAAGGAAAGGCTGAGTCAATTTATTTCAATAAAGAAATTAGCGTTAAATATCGAAGGTTAATTAGAGAGCATGGATGGGAATGTAATTTGGTGATGTAGGAGTTGGTCAAAGGGATCCAAGTAATAGTGGAATGTCGAAAATTAATATCAGCATAATGTATAGCTACAAGTGTGCAAAGTAGATAAGAAAGGTTGGGATGGAAAAGTACTCAAGATAGAGAAAAATCAGGCACATTGTTTTCTTTTATAAGATCACAAGAAGATTAAGGAATCAAGGAAGAATTGAAGACTTCTAGGAACAACAAATAAAAATGATACAAGGAGAAAGAGGTTGTTGCAATTATTGCAGCAACAATTATGTTATGTCTTGTTGGACAACCATACATACTATAGGAAATTGACATGCAAATGCATTTAGGAGCATGCTAATGATGTATTATTAGTGCATACAAATATGAATTGATGAATCCCAATTTGTTAATATACATATATAAAATAATAAGACAAGAATTAGTCTATTGTTGAATATATATTAATATGAAAGTTGCTAATGGTGGTTGTTGTACCAGTAAAGAGATAATCCTTTCATGTTTGCAAGTGTTGCTACTAATGTTGCTAGATATGGAAGGAGGAAACATAAAGATGAAGAGTGGATTATAAGTCTTATAATAGAAGTATGGGAAATTCTATTGTTATCATCTATCCAGGTAGCATTAAATTCATTTAATGGAATCCAGGTATGAGTTTTATGTACACTAATTGATGAAGGGAATTTAGGTAAGAATTTCATCAGCCAATTTTATTTTATAAAATCACATTATTGTATTAGTTGAATGCATTGATGTGAATAAAATACCAGTAGGTGTGGTAAAGGCTGGAGGCCTGTAATAATTATAAAATCTTTTTAGCTTTTGAATGCATACACTAACATAGCGACATGCCATGTTAATTGGTTATGAGCTAATAACCAAGGAAATAAAAGGTATGATTCTATTATAGGAATGGATGCCTGGAAATCTATTCATGTATGACACCATGGCATGGTTGGTTATGGAAAGGATATGTACCACAAAAATATCCAATGAACTTCCTACTTCTAAATAATAATTGGACTGCAACGTTTTTTCTAACACTCATAAACACCACAAAATCATATTCTTGGTGTAGTGTTCGGGTCGAAAAGGAAGGCATCGAAATAATTGAGAAGAAAATAGGAAGTGTATGGAGAATGTGTCAAGGAATTGGCCAGACTTGCAATTTACCAATGGTGAGATACATGACTTAGATATAGAGCATTCTGAAAAATCAATGCAAAGGTGCATTGAGAGTTGCACTCATGTGTAGTAATTGGTATAGTTGCACTTATGCAGGATATAATTGTTATTCTTGAATGCATTTGTTAAATGCATTTTTGTAAAGGTATTCCTCTATGTTATTTAATGGAAATGATTATGCTAAAAACTGAAATGTTACAACTATTACTAACTCATGGAGTTGAGAACATTTCAGGAGTTGTTATACATTGCAACATGAAATTTGCAAGTCAAGTAGTCACATGAGCATTGACTACATGAAATTTTTGTTCAGGAAACAGAGTAATAATTACTAGGAAAAGGAAAGTATAATTGTTGAAAATTCCTATGCAGAGAATGATAATTCATTCTATTTAATAAATTATTGGATAGTTGTGATTGACTTGTTAAGTGTAGACAATTCTAAGATCACTTTGTAAGGTTTTGGTACATATTGCAATGAAAGTATAATGTACAGGAAATATTGATAATCTATTGGATGAATGAAATATGGAAGCATTGGAGGAACGGTGGTATTCAATATGGTTCTTGCTGAAATCCATAAGGAAGACTGCATCCTACTATTGCAATAACCATGAAAAATTATGAGATAGAATTTCATATTTTGGGAAAAGTTGAATTCCTTATGAAATAAATTTGAGTTTCTAAATGAATTTTTATAATGCTCTCTCATAAATATAATTGTATGTGTGTTATTGATTAAAGTTGGAATGCTTGGGAAGAACAACTAATATTGGAGACATCAGAGCCCCATAAATGTATAACCTTGGTGGGGTTCTAGTAATGAGTTGGTGCTCTCCTTGTGTGTGAAATCCTTGGCAAGATGGATCTTTGAGGGACTATGTAGCAATGAAGGGATACCTGAGAATAGAAGGGTGAGTGCAATAAGGAAGAGGCAACTCATGAGTTCTTAAGGCATGATAAGCTATAATCATGAGGGTGTGTCAAATGGAACAATGAGTTGAATTTTTTCTTGAAGAAGCTCTATGTAATAGAGAAAATGACTTCCAACTATAGTATGAATACATGAATTGGTGATTGAAAGAAGAGCATCAGGTGGATAACAAGATTCATTAGCAAATGCATGGAGTTTTTTGAGGAATTTTGAATTGTATATGGTATATAATGTACTGAGGAAAGTGCATAAATAAGGGGGAGGAGAATGTAATACCCCTAGGATGAACCCCAATTGTAAATGTAAATGTAAATATGCTTATAATATGGTGATCTGATGATACATGGTCTTTGGTTTGATTCTACACGCATTGAGTCAGTGAGCAAGAATCAAAAGAAGAGTGTGCACATTCCAAAGTTCTACGCACACTAGATTGAGTGCACGATCTTGAGGCTAGGGATCCTAGATGGTAAAGTTCATCATTCCTATATTGTAATTGTAAATCATACTCATATTATTAATTAAGTACACCACTGCATGGAGACCAACCAAACAAAAGAGATGGGGGCTAAACTCCACTAGAAAGGGATAAGGGAGCTAAGAGTTTAGGAAAGGGGCTAAGTTAAGGGGGCTTAAGCCCAAAGGAATATTTTATTAATATTCCTAAAGTCTAAACTCTAAAGTATGGGATATTCATTTTATCTTAACTCCCTAAGGGGGAATGTATCACCATGTGGGGGGGTCCATGTGGGAGGCCCGTGTAGTCCCAACATGACAAGTGTCAAGTTGGGAAAATGCACATATATTTGGGGGAAATTAGTTCATTTTGGGATATTCATTCATTATGGTTACGATTATTCTCTTATACCATATGAACTCTATTGCAACCATCACCATACAAGTACTTGGGAAGCTTGGCATTGTGGACAACCAGAAACCTGGTTTGACTGTAGGATGAAGAGGCGGGTTGTCAAGCCCATAGGCATTTCTCTCTAGGTGATATTTTTGTTATGTCAAAGAAGCGGGTTGTCAGGCCTGTGAGTATTTTTCTCTAGGTAAGAAACTGCTCATAATTGTTCCCTGGTGCGCAAGGCAATGTCTACAGGTGTATGAGAATTCATGGCTGGCCTGTTGTTGAAGCCCTGAAAGGGAAGTGGGGAAGTCGAATGACTCTTAAGCAGAGAAGGGGCACACTTCCTGGGGTGGGACAAGCATGTGGGGAATGAGAGACTTTAGGATAGTTGCAACATTTTGGCACCTTGGACCAAGAAATTATGTTGCGTGTCATACCTTAGACTAGCTTAGTGTTCCCTTTTCTCTGGTAGAGTTTATCCCTAGCTAGTGGGTGACCCACTATTGAGATTACAAGTAGTGTGGTCGATGGATGGGAGGAATGTGGAAGGCCTGCACACAGTTGGTAATCTTTTTATCAAAGATAAGTGTCAATTGTGTGTTAAATTATGTGTTGCATCATTATTTATGCATTTATTTTTATGGGAATTCCTGTGTATGTTGCATGCGTATTCTATTATTATTCTGTGTGAATTTGAGTATTTGTAGAATATTTGTATTTTTTAATTTTGTATATAGTTCAAGAATTTTATGTGGCATAGCCCAGTTGGATGTTCGGGATGTTACATGGGATTTCAACCATTGGGTCCCATGGATGTTTCACTACCCCTTGTAGCCACCCAGGAACACTCGTCGCATGCTCCAACCAAAGTTGAAAAATTCACCTGGTTCATTGAGCGGATCCAAAACATCCACCAATAGGTTCAAGATATTTTAAAAAAGTCTAATTCCAAGACAAGTAACGCCATGATCAACACCAGATGTTACAGCATTTTTAGGTGGGAGACAAATTTTGGTTGCACTTGTAGAAAGAACGCCTTGTAGGGCCTCATCGGAAGCTTCGTCAACTCTGTTATGAACCTTACACTATCACCAAGGTTGTGTGTGACAATTATTTTGAGCTCAACATTCCTCCCTTCTTTGGCTTGCATCCAATGTTCAATGTGGACCTCCTTTGACCCTATTTTCCAGCATTATTGGACACCTCAGAGATAGTAGGAAAATTGACATCAATAGAGATCAACCATGACTACATAGAACATGCATCCACTGATCAGATCATGGAATCATGGGTCAATGGCACTCACCAACAGAGGATCCAAATTTATCAAGTTGTCAAAGCATGGAAGCTCTTGAACCAAGGAAAGTGGCTGACCCGGGGCCAAATTCAATAGAAATTTCCTCATCTGATGGGGGAACTCAACGCAGTGGAGAAAATTTATTCCTAATGGGGGAGAATTGATCTAGGAGGATATTGGTGGCCACCCACCTAGTCCAACTGGCTAAAAATTGTCTTTTGGCAATTAAATATTTTTAGCATTGTTTTGGTTCCCAAACTTCTGGGGCCATTTTGAGGGCCTAAACGACGTTTTTTTTTACGATCGGGCACCTCAACGAAAGTTGAAGGATATGATTGAGCCCCCAAAACAAATATCCTCATCAATACCTTTCCAACAAGCTATTGTTCACCCTAAATGGAAATCGTATGCAAAAGTTACGACCTTAGGAAGTTGATGTACTAACTTACCCCAACGGGCTCACATGACTTTTGACTCTTCATCTCCTAGGGTTAGGTTTTTGGATGTCTAGGGTTTTGGAATTCATGTTTATTGTAAAAATTCCTTCAGAGCCTCATTGTATTCATATTCTTGTGAATGATCATAACTTTCACATCTCTTATCAGAGATAAGCTGCCACCATTCTAGTAAGCTTGTTTTCAATCTTCTTACAGTTTCAATATATTTCTTATTTAATAAAAGTCATTTTTTATTGTATATCTATTATTATTCACCGTGTCTCTATGTTAATATTATAAATCTGTGTTTTCATTTTGTTCTGATCATAAATTTGGATCAAAGGGATACCCTTACATAAGCGTTCAAAAGATGAGGGTTTCCTAAGATTTAGAACAGGGCAAGAGGAGGGGCAAGTTGCCGAGAGGTAAAATTTCATGCCATGGTGTAATAAATATCTAAAATATTAAACTCAACCCTTCATTGCTTGAATGTGTGAGCATGGGACTTTGTGGTGATGC
>SNQJ01S0004238.1:390827-455602 GCA_010110895.2 Picea sitchensis
TTTAAACTTGAAATGAAAGCAATAGAAAGACAAGAAAAAAATAAAAGAATGGAAAGGGTGTGAAGAGAAAGGTTGTAGACAACAAACCTATAGTTATAGTGCTAGAAATCACTTAGGGTCAGTGATCGAAGGTCAAATCTTGTCCACAGGAGTCTTGCATTGTTTCTTTGATGATCCTTGGTCGAATGATAATGAAAAGGGTGAAAAATAGGGTTATAAGGTTTATTTTTAGTGCTTTGGCATGAAAATCGAGTGTGATTTGATCATTTACATGCACATGATGATTGTGGGACTCATATCTATATTGATGGTGGAAGACCATTCGACCACTAGTGTATCGACAATGTAAGGAGATTCTCACACTGACATGTTGACGAGTGAAGGCTATGTGGGCTTTGGTGTATTGGTGCACAAACAGAGATTGCCTTCTATTGTATCGACGCTGGGAAATGCATTAGCTTCTAATGTATCAATGTGCAAAGGAATGTCAACCTATAGTGTATCAAAACACAAATAAATATAGTCATCTGTTGCATTAGAGCATAAAGGAAGATTTTCCTCCGTGAGGTCCAAAGGGAACACAAAATTCTAAGTTTTTTGAATGCTTCATGCATACTCGTGTGAAAGAGGGATTCTCCGCATATAAAGGTTGTATTAACAGAGAAATATTTTTATTGTTTGTTGTATCGGTGATAGAAGGTTATTTATTGCTGACAATGAGCACATTAGAGGGAAAATGGGATATTGAAATTTTCCAATGATGGATTCTGAAAGAGAAAAAAAAAGAAAGAATAATAATTTCAAACTTGCAAGAGAAAATTTCTAAGTTCTTCTAATGACAAGAAAATTGAATAAAGAGGAGGGTTCCCTATTTATTGACTCACAAAGAATGGCTCCAGAGATTAAGCTAAGAAAACAAGGGAAGGTATTTTTGTCGACACAACACCTAGTTTCCACTAAACACAAATTAAGTTGGCTACAACCTATCTCTTTTGAGGAGGTCACCCAAGGAATGTAGGAAATGGTGCCAAATAAATTGTTAGGTATGAATGGATTCATGACTGATTGTTTTCAATCTTGCTAGAAAATGGTAGGAAAGAGGTATGGGAGGTAATGGAAAATGCCAAAGTTTCCCATAACATTCTTAAATATTTCAATTCAACATTTATCAATCTCGTTAAAAAGGACCAAAATGAAAATACAATAGATAACTATAGACCTATCTCCCTGTGTAATGTCGTTTACAAGATCATAACCAAAATTATAGCGAACCATCTAAATCCCATAATGATGAAGATAATCTCTCAGGAACAGATAGATATGTGAAAGGAAGACAAATACTGTATGGAATAATTGTATTTAGTGAGACCATGCTATCTTGAAAATCAACAAATATCCATGTATGATGATCAAGTTGAACATGCATAAAGCTTATTATTATCTTAGTTGGACTTTCCTTTAGCATGTTTTGGAATCCTTCATCTTTGATAAAGAATGAAACCTTTGAATTTGAAATTTTATTTTATATACCTTTTATTTTATTCTAGTGAATGGATCCCCTTCAGACACGTTCAACCCCTCAAGAGGCATCTGACAAGGGAATCCTCTATCCCCCTTATTTTTCATTATAGAAACTCAAGTTATGTGTAGAAGTATCAAATTAGTTCTATTAAGAGTATTAGGGACCTAACCCCTCACGTAGGTAGAATAATATATTTCCATGTAATAAAGGTCAATATTAATAAGGCCTAGAAATAAGGAAGAATAAGTCCAATGTAAGAATACCTAATAGAAGCTTCCGCCTCTAGAAGGATATTCTTCTAGATGGTTCTTTTGATAAACATATTTAGTATAAATAGGAGTTGAGGGTATGAGAAATTTTGTCTTGGATATTATTGTAATAGAGCTCTTCTCTGCTGGAGGTTGCCCCCTCGAAGAGGCAAGCGAACATTGCTCTCAGTAATCAAAGTGCTCTTTTTGGTGTTATTCTGGTATCATTTTGGTATTATTATGGTGTTGTTATGGTTATATTGTTGTTCATATACCATTTCTATATAATTATTTATGTTTTGCATAATATATTATATCTAGAATATTAGAAGTGGTATCAGAGCACCTTCCTCAATAGAAAAATGTGGGTTAATTTTTTTTTCAGGGTAGAGACGTATTCCGACATATTTAAGCTACATAGATCTGTCATTACGTGCATAAATCCACGTTCGGGGATTCATACACAAAGGAAATACAAGTGGTACTTAAGTGCACATCTGTTGGCCACCCTCGTAACCCCTGTTGGTAACCCTTGTAACCCCTGTTGGTACCCCTTTGAGTGGTAGCGCATCAGACAACACCTGTATACAGATCGTCCAAGATATCATGAATCCCTTCATAGATACACCAATCGGTCGCCTGACTACTATAGTGCCAATGAGAAAAACATTCGCGAAGATACTCTCTAGTACTTGGGTAGTCAGGTAGTACGGCTAAGGGCATGCTCTAGCCTCCTTAGTTGGTGCCCTGAGATATTGGGAAAAGTATTATTGTTGGACCCCACATGTATATCAGAGAGATATAGAACATGGAAAACCATTATCTGTAGAACCCTTGAATACCTAACCTTTGGAACAAAAACAAAAATAAAACAGATAAGATCTATTCTCACACAACTATGTATCATGCATTCGAGTTACAAAATTACTACACATTTCTTCTTGTTAAGCATTTGGCCATTTCATCACTGCAGTATTCTTCAAATTGGAGTAAGAGAATTCCGTTGGATTTCTCTCTTCTCACTTATCACAGTCATACCTATCATTTTTCATAATTTATTTTTTCTCGTGGACCCGACCCCCTTCCAACACCCTTATTTGGGATTTACCCCATTCTTTTAAACTCATCACCCTGATCATTGTGATACACTTCACCCATAACCCATTTTCTATGTGGTCCCACCCTCCCATTTTCGTGTTCCCTCGTCATCATGGCCCATACCCATAGCCATGACTTGGAAGCTTGTTTCAATACCTTACACTCTAATTTCACAGAAACCCAACAAGAAGTGAGACAACATAGTGCCAATATTTCCACCATCAATAAAAACATGCATTCCTCCATCGCCACCTCAATCGAGGAACTCAAACAAGACCTCAAACACAAAATTACTACCCATATTTAATCTGTCACTACGATGATCTACGCCAAGCTGCATATCCCTACAGATCTTTCCTTATCTAACCCACCTTTGCATACTGAAGGTGAAACTTCCTCTCATTCCTAGAATTTTCAACCCCATCACTTTCAACGTGACCTACGCATTCCGAGTGTGGATGTGACCAAATTTGATGGATCAGATCCCACTGGCTGGGTAAATCAAATGGAACATTATTTCTCTTTTTATGTCATTATGGATGAGTTGGCCAAACTACGGTATGGTGTTCTCCATCTAGATCAAGAACATTGGAAATGGTGGCAATGGAGAAGAAATTCTTGTCAAGGGTATGTGGCTTGGAAACACTTTGTGGTAGAGATTTATGAACTCTTTGAAAATGACACCAACCATTTAGGATGTTTGACAAAGTTGAAACAATCTGGAACAGTGGAAGAATTTATAGTTGCTTTTGAGCGACTAACTTTTCATACAGAGGGCATGTCTGATTCTTTTTTATGAGAATGTTATATCAATGGCCTCAAGGATGAGATTTGTTCCCATGTCCTCATGGCTCGGCCTCAGAGTTGGGTGGACACTACTAAAAGAGATAAGGAAGCACAACAGGTTGTCTCTTCTCAAAACCGAAAAACCTCCTTTATTCCTCACACTAAACCAATAACTCCCACTCCTCCTTCTACTCCACTAAAGATCCAGAAATTGACCAGGGATGAAATGGTTGAACGCCAACTCAAAGGCCTTTGTTATAATTGTGATGACAAATATTTCCTGGGACACAAGTGTAAGGAACAAAATATTTTTATGGCCATCTCAAAGGATGTTTCAAAAGAGGATGTTGAGGCTCCCCTTATGTCTGTGTCACCTGAACCCGCTGACATAACCCCTCCCTCAGACCCTCCCGAAGTAGAACTGGTCATTTCCCTAAATGCTCTCACTGGCTTCTCTACTCCCCAAACCCTCAAGATAATTGGTTACATCAAGCATAGGAACGTCATCATTCTTGTTGATAGAGGAAGCACCCATATTTTTATTCATCATCACATTTCCCAAGAAACTAATTGCTATATCCGTGCAATCAATAATTTTCAAATCATGATTTCCAATGGTGGGTCCATGAAATGTGGAGGGAATTATGAAAATGTGCATCTCCAAATCGGTGAATACCACCTAAAATTGCATATGTTTGTTATCGACATGGGAGGTTGTGACATTGTGTTGGGTGCAGAATGGCTAAGGAATTTGGGTCCTGTTCTCATGGATTTTAAGGAATTAACCATGCAATTCAAACAGGAGGGACAAAACTATAAGTTCCAAGGAATTACCACTAGTTCCCCGGAGATCATCAGTTCCCATCGCATGGAAAAGATGCTCAAAAAATTTCATTCTGGCATTATTGCCCAACTGCATGCCATACAAGAAACTAAGACACCCTATGTGCTGCAAGACCTCCAATACATCCTCTCTAAACATCAAGTGGTTTTTTCCACTCCCCAAGGACTCCCTCCTTCCCATGGTGTTCATGATCATTCCATTCCCCTTGTCCCAAGAATCCTTCCACCCAATATCTGTCCCTATCGTCACCCCTTTTCCCAAAAAAATTAAATTGAGAAAATTGTTCAAGAATTGCTCTATGCAGGTGTTATCCGCCCTAGTACGAGCCCCTACTCTTCTCCTATGGTCATGATCCTTAATAAATAAGGTTCTTGGTGCATGTGTCTTGAATTTTGTTCCCTCAACAAATTCACCATTAAAGACAAATTTCTCATTCCTATCATTAATGACCTCTTAGATAAATTGAGTGGCGCCAAGTTCTTTACTAAACTTGATATTCATTCTGGCTACCACCAGATCCATATGAAAGAGGCAAACATTCCTAAGACTTCATTTAGAACTCATGAGGGCCACTATGAGTTTTTGGGCATGCCCTTTGGCTTGTGTAATGCTCCCTCCACTTTCCAAAGCCTCATGAATCATGTCTTTCATCCTTTTCTCCATCATTTTGTCTTAGTTTTATTTGATAATATCCTCATCTATAGTAAAACCTAGACAACCCATCTTGCTCATGTGGATCAAGTTCTCCATATACTCTCCTAGCACCAACTTTTCCTCAAACAATCTAAATGTGATTTTGGCACCTCAAAAGTCGAGTACTTGGGTCATCTTGTTGGAAAGGTCGACATCAGGGTGGATCCTAAAAATATTGAAGCTATGCAAGATTGGCCTCACCCAAAGACTCTAAAAATATTGCGTGTATTTATGGGTTTAATAGGTTATTATCACAAGTTTGTTAAGAATTATGGAAAGATTGCGAAACCTTTCACTACACTCCTTAAAAATAATTCTTTCACTTGGACTCTAACAGCTACGCAGGCTTTTCAAACCTTGAAGATGGCCATGTGCACCACTCCAGTCTTGTCCCTTCCTAATTTCACAAAGACCTTTGTCCTGGAATGTGATTCTTCTGGGAAAGGAATTGGCATTGTCCTTATGTAAGAGGGTCGAACTTTGGCCTTTACCAACAAACAACTATCCGAGCGAAATTTGGGCAAATCAATCTATGAAAAGGAAATGTTGCCTATTCTACATGCCATGGATCTTTGGCACCCTCATCTATTGGCGAAATGATTCCAAATTAAGATAGATAATCAAAGCCTCAAGTATTTTCTGGAACAACGCCTTTCCTCCCTAGAGAAAAAGAAATGGGTGACTAATCTCTTTGGATATGATTATGAGATAATTTACAATCTCATAATCATTGTACCAGACTGGTTCCAAGTTGTTTGCCTGGAATGGCTACACGATCCCAAAAGTTTGCATCTAATACAACAATTGCAGTCCAATTCTCCAGTTTCCCTAGGGAACTCTTGGATCAATGATGAGCTTTGATACAAAGGCCGTTTTTATTTAAGTAAATAGTCAAAACTTAAATCCACGACACTTTTTGAGCTTCATGCTACACCCACAGTTGGGCACTTCAGTTTTACCAAAAACTATGACCGGGTAAAACGTTCTTTTTTATGGGATGGTATGAAACATGACGTTCATAATTTTTTGGCTAAATGTGATGTGTTTCAACGCAACAAGGGAGAAACAGTCAAATCTCCTGGCACACTACAATCGCTTCCAATTCCACCTTCTATTTGGTAGGATATCTCTATGGATTTTATTGTAGGCTTACCTAAAACGAAATAAATCATTCATCATGGTGGTAGTTGATCGTCTCTCCAAGTATGCTCATTTCTATGCTCTTAAACACCCATTTAAATCATCCATTGTGGCTCAAATTTTCATGGATCGGGTCTTCAAGCTTCATGGCATGCCACTTTCTATTGTTTTTGATCGAGACCCAAATTTCACCAACAATTTTTGGCAAGAAATGTTCAAGATACAAAGCACCCAATTACATCTCAGCACAACTTATCATCCCCAGAATGATGGCCAAACTGAAGTTCTCAACAAGTGTTTGCAAACGTATTTGAGGTTTTTTGCATCGGAAAGGAAAAATCAGTGGGCTCAATGATTACCACTAGCTGAATGGTTGTACAACACTTCGTACCATACAACTACCTACATGAATCCTTTTGAAGTGGTATATGGACAAAAGACACCTTCAATTCTCTCATATTTTCCAGGTGTCTCGAAGGTCCAGGCGGTTGACCAAATTCTTACAGTTCAAGAGTCTATTCTCTGTACCCTTAAAGAGAATTTGGTCATGGCCCATAATCGCATGAAGCAACAGGTAGATCAAGGTCACTCTGAACGTCAATTTACAGAAGGGGTCAGGTGTTTCTTTGACTGCAACCTTACAAGACAAATTCCCTCAAGGATGACCATTGTCAGAAAATGGCACCCAAATTTTATGGTCCTTATATCATTCTCAAGCATGTGGGACAGGTGGCGTATTAGTTATCTTTTCCCAGTCATTCTAAGCTCTATTCTATTTTTCATGTTTCCTGCTTAAAGAAGGTGATTGGAATTAAGTTCCAAACTCAAACCAACCTTCTCAAGTTGGATGAAGGCTCCATTTGGATACAACCACAAGCAATTTTGGACCAGCATGAGCGTCGTTTGCGTTAACGAACCATCAAGGAAGTGTTAGTCTAGTGGAAAGATACAACTCCAGCAGATGCCACTTGGGAACCAACTACCATTCTGCAGCAATTTCCCTATCTCAAGCCTTGAAGACAAGGTTGTTTTTAAGGGGCAGGACATGTTAGGGACGTAAGCCCTCATGTAGGTAGAATAATATATTTCCATGTAATAAAGGTCAATATTAATAAGGCCTAGCGATAAGGAAGAATAAGTCCAATGTAAGAAGACCTAATAGAAGCTTCGCTTCTAGAAGGATCTTCCTCTAGATGGTTATTTTTATAGACATATTTAGTATAAATAGGAGTCGAGGGTATGAGAACTTTTGTCCTGGATATTATTGTAATAGAGCTCTGCTCTGCTGGAGGTTTCCTCCTCGAAGAGGCAAGTGACCATTGCTCTCAGTAATGAAAGTGCTCTTTCTGGTGTTATTCTGGTATCATTTTGGTATTATTGTGGTGTTGTTCTGGTTATATTGTTGTTCATCTGCCATTTCTAGCTAATTATTTATGTTCTGCATACTATTTTATATCTGAAATATTACAAAGAGGCATCATCAAAGGTGTCAAACTGATTCCAAATGTAATCCCCCTTTCTCATTTTCAATTCGTTGATGACACATTTTTATTAGGGTCTCTTTTATCCCAAGAAGCCTAGGCCTTTAAACTCATTTTGGACACATTTATGCTTTCCTCTAGTACAAAAATTAATCACAACAAATATCTGGTCTTCTTATTTAATACCCTTTCAAGAGTTCAATCCAATATTATTATAATCCTGGGTTTCCAAAAAGGGTCCCTTCCCTACAAATATTTAGGATCCCCTCTCATTGACAACAACCTAAAGAATACTTATTAGGAGGATTTGGTTTCCAAACTGGAAGCCGAGATTAACTCTTGAACCTTCATATTTTTAACCCTCCCCAGAAATATTACACTTATCAAATATGTTCTCCAATCAATTCCTTTGTATATCTTCTCTATTTTGGTTGCACCTTATAATATTATTAAATTTATTCATCCCATCTAAAGATCCTTCCTCTAATGGGGTCCCTCTAGGGAAAAAAAATGGGATTGGTAACATGGGATATCATATGCCTCCCCAAATGGGTAGGAGGTATAGGTATAAAATACCCTTTTACTATTAGCAAATACCTCGCTAATAAAACATGGTGGATATAGGTAAAGGGAAAGGGAGACCTATGGTGCAAAATCTAAAAAATCAAGTATGTGGAGAATATTAGTGAGACTACCCTTGTCAGAATCGAGGGTTTCTTCCCTAGTTCACTTATATGGACCAATGCTTGGAAGAATAGATATATAGCTCAAAACTACTATTTTTTGGAAATCAAGTTTGGCACATCCTCTCTCTATTGGGATGATGTCTGTCAACAGGAGGCCAAACCGGGAGAGCAACCAAATATTAGGGAATCATAATCCTCTTTTATTGAATAGGCATGGGAATATGTCGACCAATATTGGTTGAACATGAGTGAAAACCAACAAGGGTATTTTTGTACATGGCTATCAAGTTTGTGCTATCTTGAGGGAATATCTAGCCAAGAAAGGATAATTTTGGATAATTGCGTCAAAGATAAATGAATTTGTAAAGATAGAAGAGAAGATATCCTTAGATGGGGCTCCCAAGGAAGTGGGAACTTCATGGCCAAACATGCCTACAACATTGAATCGAAACATAATATACTACAAAAAGTAGCTATCTAGCAAAATATTTTGAATGAATGCATAACTTTGTCCAAAGATATCTTCCTTTCTCTAGTTGTTGTCAAGGAAAAAATTGCTTACATAGAACAGAATTTTCAAGAGAGGGTTCAAAGGACCCTTAATATGTTATATGTGTAAAACGAGTGAGGAAATAGTTGAAAACTTTTTCAATGGGTGTCCATAAATTCAAATTCTATGGGATGCAACAACTACTCTCTTCTAGCAATTTGATCAATCATGAGACAACATTATCCACACTTTGGAAAAATAAATATCCTCACTCTATGAGAATATAGTGCTCAAACAGGCCTGGAATGTGTTCTCATGGTTTTTATTGTGGATGGTGTGGAAGGAACGTAATTGAATGATTTTCAAAAAGATCCATCAAGAAAGGGAAGACATACAACTTCGTATTCAGGAATCGCTAACCTCCTTACCATTGCCAAAGGGAGTTGATCAACCACAAGGTAGTCAAAATGCGATCTTATCCAATTGGAAATTCAAGCAAAGTTATATTTCCTCTATCCTATCCAAACCTAGAACCAATTGGTTTCTCCTAAGACATGGTCAATGTCACTAGAGAATTTCATCAAACTAAATTTTGATGGAGACTACAAAGGTAATCATGGTTTGGTAAGGGTAGGATTAGTATTCATAAATTATTTTGTTAATATTATACTCATCGTTTTTTCACATCTAGGAAAAACGCAAAATATTTAGTGGAGATATCTGGTCTATGGAAGGCCTACAACTGGCATATCAAAAAACTTTAACAACCTTATAATGGAGGGAGATCCCCTCATTCAATCTCTAAAAGGAATTCAATGTGGAGTAAATCCTGATTTGGTATCCAACAACTAGTGCCTTTCTACCAAATTTTATCAAATTACAAAGCTAGTTGGTCTCATCCCTACCATTATTCCCTCCCATGTTTATTAGAAGGATAAAAATCTAGTAGATCATCTATCCGTGAAGGGGTGAATTTGTAGGAAGAGGATATTGAGCTACTATAGAATGAATAAATTTTAGATCATATTCATAAAGAATTCTCATATATCAACAACTTAGACATTAAGTAGATGCCCCAACCATCTACTATGCCAAGCTTATCTAGCCAAGTCAGCTCAGTCTACAGTCTTTATTAGCTTTAGACCACTATTATTTATTTTTTCTTCTAGCCATGTACTACCTATGGATTTCATGTTTTATTGCACCTTTTACATTCCACTGGGCACATAGGACAACTTTATGATACCTAGTTATTGTTCAAATTTAATAGATAAAACAAGGATGCTATTTTTTGAATATCTATGGAAAGTATTGAATATGGAAGGGCTCAAAAATAAATGATTGTACTATTTTTTTGTATGATATAATATAGGTAGTTCTATATTACAAAAAACAAAACTACATAGTCCACTATATTGTATTATTATTAAAACATAATAAAACTATAAAATCAACTATATAGTAGACCATGTTAATTTTGTTTGTATTATTATTATTATTATATCATAATATAATCATATATTATAATCAACCATAAAATTCTCACTATCATAATGTGACATGACCCTTGATGAACACTACAATGCAACATATCCACTAAGAAATGTAGCAATAAGACAGAAGCCGATGAAGATCAATGAAACCATGTGATATAACTTTTGAGGAATGTCACAATCCAACATATCCCTTAAGGAATAGTGTAATGTGGCATAACCCTTAATGAATTTCCATAAACATATATTAAGCACATTAAAAATGTGGTCACGCTCTTAATGTCACATGTGACATAACCAAAATGTAGCAATTTGAAATAAATTAGCCAAGATGAATGTCACACTGTGACATAACCATTTAGGAATGTAGCAATTTGACATAAGTCAATGAAAATGAATGGTTCAATATCACATAACCATTAAGGAATGTCACAATTCAACAAAACTCTTGAGTAACGTTGCAATTCAACATAAACCTTGATTATTTCTATAGGCGTATATTAAGAACATTAATAATCTAATTGATCTCTTAATGTCATAATGTGACATAAACCTTGATGGATATCACAAATTTGACATAAGTCAATGAATATTAATGGTTCAATGTCATGTAACCATTAAGGAATGTTGCAATTCAACATTGTTAGAAAAACAGGATCGCGGAGCAATAAAATAAAACAAATGCAGAAATAATACATGGTTCACCCATTCTGGGATACATCCACCAGAGAAATTTACAGGTCCTTTCTTTATTATTATCCAACGAATGAAGGGATACAACCTACAACACACGCGATGTAACTTCATCTTCTTTCTCTCACAATCTCCTTTTTCAGAATACAATTTTCACAATGAACACGTAGTCGTAATACATTTCCCTCATAAAAGAGGGTTTCCTTCTAGGGAAAAAAAACATAACAAAACTTCTACCTTCAGATATGCAACCTTATAATGAATGGTCCAAATTTACAATGAAATTACAATATACATTTACAAGGCAATTTTTCCTTCTAGGGCTTCCCCCTGAACCCCCATCAGGCAATGTTGTCTCCCGAACCCTCGTCGGGGACCCGCTTTCCCCCAGACCCCGTAGAGGGGGTAACCCCCCTCTTCACTCCCCCACATGGAGGAGTGTACATTATTCCAGGGTGTAAAGTCTTCATGGGGTATAAACACAGTTGAAAACAAAGACCTCTGAATCAGGAAGATAATCACTCTCCACAACCAACAATCTCCCACTTGGAGACTGATCTCAACAACTCCACCACTGTTGTATATGTTGGACTATGATCCTTCTTGGACCTAGAAAATTTCTCATATTCATATTCATTCTTGAAGACCAACTGAAACTGAGCAGGAACTCAGTTTCTCCTTGGTTATTCCCTTTGTCAACATGTGTGCAAGATTCTAGCTAGTGTGTATCTTTTCCAACTCCAAATGTCCATTTTCAAAGACAGATCTTATGAAATAATACCTGAGTTGTATATGCTTAGTCTTCGAATGGAAGGTTGAGTTCTTTGAAAGATGAATGGCACTCTCACTATCACAGTATAACCTGTTATCCTCCTTCTTCTTTCCCAATTCCTCCATAAATGTCAGTAAGCAAATAATCTCTTTACTAGCCTCAGTAGCAGCAACATAATCAGCCTCTGTTCTTGAAAGTGAAAAAACCTTTTGCAGTTTCAAAATCCAACTTGTTGTTGTTCCACCTACAGTAAAAACATATGTTGTGGTGCTCCTCCTACTATATTTATCACCTTCCATATATGAATCAACATATCCCTGTAGAACAATGTTTGAACATTCAAAACATAATGCATGAGTAGCAGTACCTCTCAAATACCTAAGAATCCACTTTACTACCTCCCAATGTTGTTTACTTGGATTGTTCATATACCTCCTCACAACTCCCACTGCATGTGAAATATCTGGTCTTGTGCAAACCATCACATACATCAAGCTGCCAACTGTTGATGAATAAGGGACCCTGGACATGTATTTTATTTCCTCATGCCTCTTGGGACACATTTTCTTAGTTAATTTAAAATGTCTGGCCAAAATTGTACTAACTGGTTTTTCATTCTACATTCTAAACCTCTCCAACACCTTCTCTATGTACTCACCCTGAGACAATGCCAATTTGTGATTTTTCCTATCTCTTTTTATTCTCATACCAAGAATTTTCTTTGGAGCACCCAAATCATTCATCGCAAATGAATTAGATAATTTCTTCTTGAGAACATTTATATCATGCATATTAGACCCTGCAACAAGCATGTCATCTACATACAATATCAAGATAATATAACTTCCATTTTCTAGCTTTTAAAATAAACACAATGATCAGAATGACATCTACTATAACCTTGTTCTGTCATAAACCTATCAAACTTCAAATAACATTGCCTTGGAGATTGATTTAGGCCATACAAGCTCTTCTTCAACCTTCTTACCAAATTCTCCTTCCCTTTGACCTCATACCCCTGTGGTTTCTGTATATAAATCTCTTCCTCCAAATCCCCATGGAGAAAAGTTTTTTTTACATCTAACTGTTCAAGATGCAAATATTCTACTGCCACGAAACTTAAAATAGTCCTAATTGAATTCATTTTAACAATAGGATAAAATATTTCATCAAAATATATACCTTTATTTTGTGCAAACCCCTTTACAACAAGTCTAGCCTTGTACCATTTTTTTCCTCTATCTTCTTCCTTCAACTTGTAAACCCGTTTATTCTGCAATTCTCTTTTTCCTGTAGGCAACTGAACCAAGTACCAAGTCTGGTTATTTACCAAGGAATCAATTTCCTCTTTCATGCCTTACTCCCACTTCTTTTTGGTGTCTACCTGCATTGCCTCTTCATAACATTCTGGTTCACCAGAATCAGTCAACAATAAATAATACAATGAAGGAGAGTATCATTCAGGGGGTCTACTTAACCTGGTATATCTTCTAACAACACTTGCAGGATTTTAAGGTACCTGTTGATTATGTTGTTGTACATTTTGATTTTTTGGTACCTTTGGAATTTCTTTTTCAGTGATCTCATCAAGCACTATGTATTCCAGTTTTTCTTTTTCCTGTTTCTTTCCTTGCAACTGATCTTTGTACATGACCTTCTCATTGAATATGAAATCTCTACTCCTATTGATTTTTTTATTTTCATAATCCCATAAGCGATAACAAAAATCATTAACACCATATCCAATAAAGGTACACTTCTTGGATATTTCCTCAAGATTTGTTTAATTTTTTTTATCAATATGGACAAATGATTAACAACTGAAAGTATTCAAAAAATAATAGTTTACCTTTTTACCTGTCCATGCCTCCTCTAGAATTCTACCATCCAAAGAGCTTGAAGGTCCTCTGTTTATTAATTAAATAGAAGTATCTATAGTGTGATGTCCTGGGCCACCAACAAGACGAGCAACATCACTCCGTAAACATACTTGTCGCTATGATACCATTTTGTGACATCCCTAGCCACCAACAGTCCGGGCAACACTACATCAAAAAACTAACATGCTCGAGCACACACACACACACACACACACACACACACACATATATGTAATGCAATTTTAACCAGACATAAACATTCTGTACATACACATATTCTTATGGAAGAGACAATAACACATACCAATATTTAACAGATGATTTACATTCTGCTATCACACAACATAATGCAGAAATAATAGTAAAAGCATACATGCAGTAATCACAGACAAAACCCATAAATATAACAACATATATAAATACACAACATGTAACCAAACTTGGAAATGGTACTTATCTTTTAATTGAAGTACACCAACTATGTGTAGACTTTCCATGAACCTCCCATCCTTAGACCATGCTACTCATAACTCTCAGCAGTGGTTCACCCCCGAGATGGGACTAAACTCCACCGAGAAAGGGATTCCTAGGCTAGGCAGGGACAACAGGAAGTTGCACAATACAACAGGAAGGATTTTTTCCAAGGAGACACTTATGCCCACCGCTCACAAACTCTCATTCCCCACATGCCTGTCCCACCCTAGGAGTGTACACCTTCACTGTCACACAGTCCATCGGCTTCTCCACCTCCCTTCTAGGGCTTCAGCAACAGGCCAGACAAAATTCTCAGAGCTCTGTAGCTTCTACTGGAATCCCTCCAGGAGAACTCACTTCCTTAACACACTCTCTCACTTGGAGAGAGTTTCTCATAGGCCTGACAACCTACTTCTTCTATCCACACTCTCTCACATGGAAGAGTTACCCATAGGCTTGACAACGTGCCTCTTCAAACCATCTCTTAAGTCAACCAGGTAACCATAGTAGCAAACTCTAGTAAGGAAAGGGATGGCTCAACAATTTACATAGGTTCACAAAGGAAAAGGGTTCAACAATGGTGGAATTGGCCAACTGTGTGCCTGCCCAGTGTGTGCGTGAATCGGGGCAACGAATGTCTCTCTTGGTCCCAATGTTGAGAGAGAACTCCTCAGGAAAGATGGCCAGAATGGTTTGTGAACCCTAACAATGGTGGAAATTCCCACATAAATATGCATTCATCCTAGGTGACACTTGGCTCTCCAGGAGCACGTTCCTCTCCACTTAGAACCCTTTCCTCCTCCCAAAGCAACTTAGGATAATTGGGTTTATTTCCCCAAAATTTAGTAATCTAAGGAAATACATTATAATATTCCCTTGGGTTAATCCCTCAAGCTTAGCCCCTTTTCCTAGTCTCTCAGCCCCCCTCCCTTACCCAACCTAGTTGAGCTTAGTCCCCCAAACTCTTTCTTCATGGTAGTTCTACACACAACGATGTTGTTTATATTAATAATATGAATATTTACATGTACAAAACAAGCTCCTGGCCTTTAACATCTAGTCTCTTTGGCATAATAAACACATAATCCTACTAGCTTATAATTACTTGGCTCACCATCCTAAAAAGCATGTTACATTCATAATTACAACCAGAGCTTGGACTTGGGATGTTACATACAACATCTTCCCAGAACTATAAAGGAAAACAAACATGCAATATCATACTCCTTGCATGCTCCATGATTGTCCTGTTCATCCTTTCTAACACACCATTTTCTTGTGGTGTTCCTAGAACTGTATTCTCTCTACAAATCCCATGGTATGAACAATAATCATCAAACTCCTTGCTTCAATATTCATCTCCATTGTCTGATCTAAGACACTTCAACATTTTTTCTATCTTATTCTCAACCAAAGTTTTCCATTTCTTAAAAGTATCAAAATCATCATATTTTTTTTAATGCAATAAACCCAAGTTTTTCTAGTTGCATCATCAATAAAGGTGACATAATAATGAGAGCCACCAAGAGATGATACCTGAGCTAGTCCCCATACATATATATGCACAAGCTCTAACCTTTCATTCTTCGTTTCTTTTCCGACTCTGAGAAATCTGACTCTCTTTTGTTTTCTATAAACACAATGCTCATAGAAATCCAAATCAATTTGTTTAATATCTGGAAACAAATTTCTTTTGTGAAGTATCTGCATCCCCTTCTCACTCATGTTTCCAAGCCTATGATGCCATAATGTTGTATCCACTCCTATAGAATCTAAAGATATAGAAGAGTCAATATTACCAGTACATAAATACAATGTACCTACCTTCTCTCCTTTTTCTATCACCAATGATCCCTTGGTGACCTTCCACAGCGTATCTGTAAATATGGATATACAACCTTCACTTTCCAACTACCATGTTGAAATTAGATTTTTCCTTAGGTCTGGAAAACGTCTTACCTCTTTCAACAACCATTGGTTTCCATTCCTTTGCTTTATTTTTACCTTTCCCATTCTAACAATTTTGCATGGTGCATCATCACCCAAATGAACCTATTCCAAATCATCATGAACATAATCTAGAAAATGTTTCCTATGGGGTGTGGCATGAAATGAAGCCTCTGAATATACTACCCAAGACTTAGAAATATTATCTACAGAAAGAATCAAAGCATCGTGTAACACATCACTTGCTACATTTGCTTCCTGATTTTTCTCTTCTTGTCCATCTCTTTGTTTCTTTGGAGTTGTGTAGTCTTTCTTCATATGTACTTTCTTCCCATGATTCCAACACTCTATCTTTCCAAATGTGGATTTGGATCTTCCCTTCCTAGAATTCCTTTGGTTACCTGAGCCCTTTGCTCTATCCTTTTCTCTTCCCCTATTCTCCATGTTCAATGAATTACCTGATGTCTCACCTGTGCTTTTCCGTCGCATTTCCTCACTAAGGATAAAACCAACAAGATCATAAAATTTTAAAGTATTTGAACCAGAGAAAAAGTTACTTACATCCATGACCAATCCATTCCATCTTTCTGGAAATGAACACAAGATTAGAAGAGCTATGTCCTCATCATCAAAGTCCACTTTTACATAACTTAGTTGATTTGTAATCGTATTAAATTCATTTAAATGATCTGCAACATACCCACCTTCTAACATATTCATATTAAATAACCTCTTCATTAGAAATACCATATTTGACGACGATGGTTTTTCATACAGTTTAGCTAATGTGTCCATCAGCCCATTCGTTGTCTTTTCTTTTGAAATATTAAAAGCTATCGATGCTTCCAGACTCATTCGTATCATTCCTAGTGCCTTTCTTTCCAGAACCTCCCATTCTTCATCCTTCATGGTTGTTGACTTCTTTTCTATTCCACCCAATGGTAGTAATAGATCCTTCTAATATAAATAATCTCCCATCCGCATCTTCCATAACTGGTAGTTTTGGCCGTTAAATTTATCGAACCTAAAATTTCCATCTTCCTCCATTGCTCCCACTTGAACCAGGAACCCTATTTTCCTGTGAGTTACCTTTTTCTTTGATGCCAGTTGTTAGAAAAACAGGATCGCGGAGAAATAGAATAAAATAAATACGGAAATAAAACACAAAATATACACAATACAATAGATACACATATATATGTGGTTCACCCAATGTGGGCTATGTCCACCAGATAAATTTCCAGGTCCTTGCTTTATTATTATCCAGCAAATGAAGGGATACAACCTACAACACACCTGCTATAACTTCCTCTTATTTCTCTCACAGTCTCCTTTTTTAGAATACAATTTTCACAATGAATACATAGCCGTAATACATTTCCCAAATAAAAGAGGGTTTCCATCTAGGGAAAAAAACCCTAACATAAATTCTACCATCAGATATGCGACCTTATAATGAATGGTCCATATTTACAATGAAATTACAATATACATTTACAAGGAAATTTTTCCTTCAGGGGCTTCACTCCCGAACCCCCGCTGGGGGCCCGCTTTCCCCAAGACCCCGCAGAGGGGGTAACCCCCCTCTACACTCCCCCGCATGGAGGAGTGTACATTATTTTGGGGTGTAAAGTATTCATGGGGTATAAACACGGCTGAAAACAAAGACCTTTGAATCAGGAAGATAATCAAGCTCCACAACCCACAAACATAACCCTTGAGGAAAATTGCAATTCAACATAATCCTTGATGAATGTATATAGGTGCATATTAAGAACATTGATAATGTAGTTGATCTCTTAATGTCACAATATGACATAACCCTTGATGGACATCACAATGCAACATAATGATTGAGAAATGTAGCAATTAGACATACATAAGCCAAGATTAATGTCACAATGTGACATAAGTATTAAGAAGTGTCAAATTCCAACATAATCCTTGAGGAATGTCAAGATCCAACCTAAACCTTGATTAACATCACAATGCAACATAACCCTTAATCAAGATCACATTGCAACATAACCATTGAGGAAAATAGCAAGCATACATAAGTCAACCAACATGAACATAACAAGTCCACAATAATCCATGGCCATCATTTTCAACCACATTCAACAACCACAATCAAACATAGTCAACCATATTCAACCATGGTAAATAATAGCAAACCATAGAAAACCTTAGTCAACCAAACTCAATATGATATAAACCTTTATGAACATCACAATGTGATGTAACCATTGAGAATCCTAACAATTCAACATAAATTTAACCAAGATGAGCATAGTCAACCATAATCAACCATGGTCAAACATGGCCAACCATGTCCAACCATGGTGAAACATTGATGACCATGGTCAAACATGTTCGACCATAATCAACAATGTCCAATCGAAAAGTAAATTGTAATCAACCATGGATGACCACATTTAAACAAAGTAAACCATATTTAAATATGGTCAACCATAATAAAACATAGTCAACAATAGTCAATCATAATGAAACACCAGTAACCATAGTAAAATATAATAAAACATGATCAACTATAGTCAACCAAAGCTAATATAGTCAATGATGATCGACAAAAGTCAACCATGGTTAACCATAATCAAATATGGTCAAACATAATTGACCATGGTTAGTTATGCTTAATCATCATTAACCATGGTTATTTCATTTGACTATATGGTTAACAATAGTTAAACATAATTAACCATGGTCAAACCATTGTTAACCATAGACAAACATGGTGAAACATAGCCAATGATGGTTAGTCATGGTCAACTATAGTCAACCATGGTCAAGCATATCCAACTATGATCAACCATAGTCAAATGTAGTTGGCCATAATGAACCATGGTCAAACAGGAACCGTGTCCAACAATAATCAATAATAATCAACCATGGCTAATAAAATCCAACCATATCCAACCAAATCCAACCATACTCAAACATGGTCAATGATAGTCAACCATATCAAAACATAGTCAACCATGGTGAATCATAATTATTAAACATTGATAATCATAGTCAAACATAGTAAAACATAGTCAACCAAAGTTAACCTTAGTCAAACATAGTCAACAAAAGTCAATAAAGTCACCATGTTCAACTATAATCAAACATAGTCAACCATGGTCAAATCATTTTTATCCATTGTTAAACTTGGTTAACCGTAGTCAACAATTTTTAATCATGGTCAACCATAGTCAACCATGGTCACACATATCCAAATTTCTCCAGCCACACTCAACCATAGTCAAATATGACCAACAATAATCAACCATGGATAACCAAAGTATAAATTAGTTAACCAAATTCACCCATACTCAAACATGATCATCAATAGTTAACCATAGAAAATCATCATCAACAACAGTCAATTGTTTTCAACTATAGTCAATTGTAATAAATAATTATTAATCACAATCAAACACAGTAAAACATGTTCAACCATTGTAACACACCCAACTCCTAAGTAGCTTTTAAGGAAAAGGGGTATTAAATTTTTTCTCCTTTAACCATCTAAAAATTTCATTTTTCATGGCACCATTATTTTCTTCTCATCAAGATCTTTCCAATGACTATAAATTTACTCAAAACTAAGCTCTGGGTTGAAAGATAGGGCTTCTCAAATTTCTTAGGCCTGCATTGGTCTACGACCATGTCATTGTCATGTGGCTCCCCATCACTTGTTCCATTTGATGTGGCACTAACGTGGTGCCTACCATCTGGTCCTTTGGCCCCTAGCCTATCGGGTTCACCAATTCAATGACTTGGATTCTTTTAGAACCATTTCCATCAGAGTCCCATCCGTTCAGGATCGAATAGTTCCCAGATTCTGAAATCCACAATTAAGATCGTGTCAAACTTTCCACCTACTCATAGTTTACCTCTGCTCCAACAGTTGTTTCTCTTTAGGTTCAATGGGATGAACAGAGACTGGAGGATGAGATTCAATCTCTCCCATTCAATGATCGATGTCTCTCATACAATATTGGATTCCTTCCCATCAGAGTACCATTACTCTGGTTTCATGGTTCACTTTGAAAATTTCTCTTCGACTAAAACCACTACAACAAATCCAATGATCCTCCCTCTACTTATCCAATGGTTAGGAGTTACTCAATTTTAACATCTACACCATCCTACGTGGTACAAGTATGTCCTACATGTCACCTGCCACCTCGACCTTTGTTGTCATCATGTACTTTCCAACTGGTGCGACATGTTGCACTCATGTCCCCATTAAATGTTATCTCATAATGCCCAATATCTATGACACGTGGTCCAACCACCATGTGACACATGAACCTTTCAATGATTGACGTGAAGCACACATCATCATAGGGAACAAGGATTATTCATTTAAATGATAAAAATTGTCCACTTCCTAATGGTTGATAACCTCAACTGACGTCATCCTCCACCACTCCAAACTTACAAGGGAAGATCGAAACCTTTCCTTGGAATCTTCCCTTGGAATGGACCTGACTAGATCCAACGGTCACGGTCCATCAAGTTCACCCCTAGCATATTAGCAGTCCTGAATTTCTCTCGAGGTTCCTTCTATGTGGGTGTGTTCCCCTCCAGGTCTACAACCCACTTCGAACGACGCCCCTCCGATGTGTTGAACACTAAAAAACACCCTTAAAATTCTCAAATTTTTGGGTACCACTTTCGGTTTTTATCATTTTCATTTTTGTTTCCTTTGATTCAACATGAGTTGCATTTCTACTATTTTGCCAATTTTCTCATTGATTTACACAGTTTGACTTTCATCTAGAAATAAAGAGAAGTCCAAAGAAAACCAAAGACGCATGTCTTTCAAATGAGATCAGAAAACACAAAACCCTTGGTGGTTTTCTTAGGAAAGAGCCTCAAATCCATTGCTAAAGGAAAATACCCCTGAAACTCGATGGGAGATTATCTAACGTGCCAATGTTGATCATCTAACGTGCCAATGCTGATCAATATCAGGCATCGACGGAAACAATACACATGTCAAAAGGTGAAACACATGCTTGGGAATGCCAACACCAATCAACATCGGGAATCGACACCTGGGATTGGACACAGGGAAACACACAGACCATGAGAAAACACTGAATACCGATAGATATCAACAGTGACCGATCAAAAATACTAAACCTATATTTAGACATGCATCCTACTTTTGGTCAATGCCTGATCTGATAGCTTATGAAGAATAGTATGAACCGTCTATTTGGTCTTTCCGAGGATCCATGAATTCATCAAGACCATCCATCTCGGAACCCTCTACCTGCACACATCCCTATGTTTTGGTCTTAGCAAAATTTTCCACGTTGAACCCCGGTCAAACCCCATGTGGTAAAGAAAATGTATCCCATCGTTCACTTCAGGTCGATTATTTAAACACACATTTTATTAGGAGTTTGAATCATCAATAAAGGTGACATAATAACGAGAGCCAACAAGAGATGATACCTGATCTAGTCCCCATACATCTGTATGCACAAGCTCTAACCTTTCATTCTTCGTTTCTTTTCTGACTCTGAGAAATTTGACTCTCTTTTGTTTTATATAATCACAATGCTCATAGAAATCCAAATCAATTTGTTTAATATCTGGAAACAAATTTCTTTTGTGAAGTATCTGCATCCCCTTCTCACTCATGTGTCCAAGCCTATGATTCCATAATGTTGTATCCACTCCTATAGAAGCTAAAGAGGTAGAAGAGTCAGTATTACCAGTACATAAATACAATGTACCTACCTTCTCTCCTTTTTCTATCACCAATGATCCCTTGGTGACCTTCCACACCATATCTGTAAATATGGATATACAATCTTCATTTTCCAACTACCCTGTTGAAATTAGATTTTTCCTTAGGTATAAAACATGTCTTACCTCTTTCAACAACCATTGGTTTCCATTCCTTTGTTTTATTTTCACCTTTCCCATTCTAACAATTTTGCATGGTGCATAATCACCCAAATGAACTTGTTCAAAATCACCTTGAACATAATCTAGAAAATGTTTCCTACGGGGTGTGGCATGAAATGAAGCCCCTGAATATACTACCCAAGACTCAGAAATATTATCTATAGAAAGAATCAAAGCATCTTGTAACACATCACCTACTACATTTGCTTCCTGGTTTTTCTCTTGTTGTCCATCTCTTTGTTTCTTTGGAGTTGTGTAGTCTTTCTTCAAATGTCCTTTCTTCCCACAATTCCAACACTCTATCTTTCCAAATCTGGATTTGGATCTTCCCTTCCTAGAATTCCTTTGGTTCCCTGAGCCCTTTCCTCTATCCTTTTCTCTTCCCTTGTTCTCCATGTTCAATGCATTACCTGATGTCTCACTTGTTCTTGTCCGTCGCATTTCCTCACTAAGGATAACACCAACAAGATCATAAAATTTTAAAGTATTTGAACCAGAGACAGAGTTACTTATAGCCATGACCAATCCATTCCATCTTTCTAGAAATGAGCACAAGATTAGAAGAGCTATGTCCTCATCATCAAAATCCACTTTTACATAACTTAGTTGATTATTAATCGTATTAAATTCATTTAAATGATCTGCAACAGACCCACCTTCTGACATATTCATATTAAATAACCTCTTCAATAGAAATACCTTATTTGACATCGATGATTTTTCATACAGTTTAGCCAATGCGTCCATCAGCTCATTAGTTGTCTTTTCTTTTGAAATATTAAAAGCTACTGACGCTGCCAAACTCATTCGTATCGTTCCTAGTGCCTTTCTTTCTAGAACCTCCCATTCTTCATCCTTCATGGCCATTGACTTCTGTTCTATTTCACCCAATGGTAGAAATAGACTCTTCTAATATAAATAATATTCCTTCTGCATCTTCCATAACTAGTAGTTTTGGCCGTTAAATTTCTCGAACCTAAAATTTCCATCTTCCTCCATTGCTCCCACTCAAACCAGGAACCCTCTTTTCCTGCGAGTTAACTTTTGTTTTGATACCAGTTGTTAGAAAATCAGGATCGCGGACAAATAGAATAAAACAAATGAGGAAATAAAACACAGAAGATACACAATACAATAGATACACATATATACGTGGTTCACACAGTGTGGGCTACGTCCACCAGAGAAATTTCCAGGTCCTTGATTTATTATTATCTAGCAAATAAAGGGATACAACCTACAACACACCTGCTATAACTTCCTCTTATTTCTCTCAATGTCTCCTTTTTTAGAATACAATTTTCACAATGAATACATAGTCGTAATACATTTCCCTAATAAAAGAAGGTTTCCTTCTAGGGAAAAAAACCCTAACATAAATTCTACCGTCGGATATGAGACCTTATAATGAATGGTCCATATTTACAATGAAATTACAATATACATTTAAAAGGAAATTTTTCCTTCCGGGGCTTCGCACCCGAACCCCCGCTGGGGGCCTGCTTTCCCCCGGACCCCGTAGAGGGGGTAACCCCCTCTACACTCCCCCGCATGGAGGAGTGTACATTCTTTCAGGGTGTAAATTCTTCATGGGGTATAAACATGTCTGAAAACAAATACCTTTGAATAAAGAAGATAATCAGGCTCCACAACCCACAAACATAACCCTTGAGGAAAATTGCAATTCAACATAATCCTTGATGAATGTCCATAGGTGCATATTAAGAACATTGATAATGTAGTTGATCTCTTAATGTCACAATGTGACATAACCCTTGATGGACATCACAATGCAACATAATGATTGAGAAATGTAGCAATTAGATGTAAATAAGCCAAGATTAATGTCGCAATGTGACATAAGTATTGAGAAGTGTCAAATTCCAACATAATCCTTGAGGAATGTCAAGATGCAACCTAAACTCTGATTAACATCACAATGTGCCATAACCCTTAATGAATATCACATTGCAACATAACCATTGAGGAAAATAGCAAGCATACATAAGTCAACCAACATGAACATAACAAGTCCACAATAATCCATGGCCATCATTTTCAACCACATTCAACAACCACAATCAAACATAGTCAACCATATTCAACCATGGTAAATAATAGCAAACCATAGAAAACCTTAGTCAACCAAACTCAATATGATATAAACCTTTATGAACATCACAATGTGATGTAACCATTGAGAATCCTAACAATTCAACATAAAGTTAACCAATATGAGCATGGTCAACCATAATCAACCATGGTCAAACATGGCCAAACATGGCCAACCATGGTGAAACATTGATGACCATGGTCAAACATGTTCGACCATAATCAACAATGTCCAATCGAAAAGTAAATTGTAATCAACCATGGATGACCACATTTAAACAAAGTCAACCATATTTAAATATGGCCAACCATAATAAAACATAGTCAACAATATTCAATCACAATGAAACACTAATAACCATAGTAAAATATAATAAAACATGATCAACTATACTCAACCAAAGCTAATATAGTCAATGATGATCGACAAAAGTCAACCATGGTTAACCATAATCAAATATGGTCAAACATAATTGACCATGGTTAGTTATGTTTAATCATCATTAACCATGGTTGTTTCATTTGACTATATGGTTAACAATAGTTAAACATAATTAACCATGGTCAAACCATTGTTAACCATAGACAAACATGGTGAAACAAAGCCAATGATGGTTAGTGATGGTGAACTGTAGTCAACCATGGTCAAGCATATCCAACTACAATCAACCATAGTCAAACGTAGTTGGCCATAATGAACCATGGTCAAACATGAACCATGTCCAACAATAATCAATAATAATCAACCATGGGTAATCAAAGCCAACCATATCCAACCAAATCCAACCATACTCAAACATGGTCAATGATAGTCAACCATATCAAAACATAGTCAACCATGGTGAATCATAATTATTAAACATTGATAATCATAGTAAAACATAGTCAAACAAAGTTAACCTTAGTCAAACATAGTCAACAAAACTCAATAAAGTCACCATGTTCAACTATAATCAATCATAGTCAACCATGGTCAAACCATTTTTATCCATTCTTAAACTTGGTTAACCGTAGTCGACGATGTTTAATCATGGTCAACCATAGTCAACCATGGTCACACATATCCAAATTTCTCCAGCCACACTCAACCATAGTCAAACATGATGAACAATAATCAACCATGGATAACCAAAGTATAAATTAGTTAACCAAATTCACCCATACTCAAACATGATCATCAATAGTTAACCATAGAAAATCATCATCAACAACAGTCAATTGTTTTCAACTATCGCCAATTGTAATAAAAAATTATTAATCACAATCAAACACAGTAAAACATGGTCAACCATCGTAACACACCCAACTCCTAAGTAACTTTTAAGGAAAAGGGGTATTAAAGTTGTGTTCCTTTAACCATCTCAAAATTTCATTTTTCATGGCACCATCATTTTCTTCTCATCAAGAGCTTTCCAATGACTATAAATTTACTCAAAACTGAGCTCTGGGTTGAAAGATAGGGCTTCTCAAATTTCTTAGGACTGCATTGGTCTACGACCACGTCATTGTCACGTGGCTCCCCATCACTTGTTCCATTTGATGTGGCACTAACGTGGTGCCTACCATATAGTCCTTTGGTCACTAGCCTATCGGGTCCACCAATTCAATGACTTGGATTCTTTTAGAACCATTTCCATCAGAGTCCCATCCATTTAGGATTTAGCAGTTCCCAGATTATGAAATCCATGATTAAGATCGTGTCGAACTTTCCACCTGCTCGTAGTTTACCTCTTCTCCAACAGTTGTTTCCCTTTAGGTTCAATGGGATGAACAGAGACTGGAGGATGAGATTCAATCTCTCCCATTCAATGATAGATGACTCTCGTCCAATATTGGATTCCTTCCCGTCGAAGTACCATTACTCTGGTTTCATGGTTCACTTTGAACATTGCTCTTCGACTACAACCACTACAACAAATCCAACGATCCTCCCTCTCCTTATCCAATGGTTAGGAGTTACTCAATGTTAAAATCTACACCATCCTACGTGGTACAAGTATGTCCTACATGTCACCTACCACCTCGACCTATGTTGTCATCATGTACTTTCCACCTGGTGCGACATGTCGCACTCATGTACCCATTAAATGCTATCTCATAATGCCCAATCGCTATGACACGTGGTCCAACCACCATGTGACACATGAACCTTTCAATGATTGACGTGAAGCACACATCATCATAGGGAACAAGGATTATTCATTTAAATGATAAAAATTGTCCACTTACTAATGGTTTATAACCTCGAATGACGTCATCCTCCACCACTCCAAACTTACAAGGGAAGATCGAAACCTTTCCTTGGAATCTTCCCTTGGATTGGACCTGACTAGAACCAACGATCACAGTCCATCAAGTTCACCCCTAACAGATTAGCGGTTTTGAATTTCTCTCGAAGTTCGTTCTATATGGGTGTGTTCCCCTCCAGGTCTACAACCCTCTTCGAACAATGCCCCTCTGGTGTGTTGAAAACTAAATAACACCCTCAAAATTCTCAAATTTTTGGGTACCACTTTCTGTTTTTGTCATTTTCATTTTTGTTTCCTTCAGTTCAACATGCGTTGCATTTCTACTATTTTTCCAATTTTCTCATTGATTTACATAGCTTGACTTGCATCTAGAAATCAAGAGAAGTCCAAAGAAAACCAAATACGCATGTCTTTCAAATGAGATCAGAAAACACAAAACCCTTGGTGGTTTTCTTAGGAAAGAGCCTCAAATCCACTACTAAAGGAAAATACCATTGAAACTCGATGGGGGATGATCTAAAGTGCCAATGTTGATCAATATAAGGCATCGACCGAAACAATACACATGTCAAAAGGTGAAACACATGCTTGGTAATTCCAACGCCAATCAACATCGGGAATCGACACCTAGGATTGGACACAAGGAAACACACAGACCATGAGAAAACACTGAATACCGATATACATCAACATCGACCGATCAAAAATACTAAACCTATATTCAGACCTGCATCCTACTTTTGGTCGATGCCCGATCTAATAGCTTGTGATGAATAGTATGAACCCTCTATTTGGTCTTTCCAAGGATCCTTGAATTCATCAAGACCATCCATCTCAGAACCCTCTACCCGCACACATCCCTATGTTTTGGGCTTAGCAAAATTTTCCACGTCGAACCCCGGTCAAACCCCATATGGTAAATAAAATTTCTCCCATCATTCACTTCATGTTGATTATTTACACACACATTTTATTAGGAGTTTCAATCATCAATAAAGGTGACATAATAATGAGAGCCACCAAGATATGATACCTGATCTAGTCCCCATACATCTGTATGCACAAGCTCTAACCTTTCGTTCTTCGTTTCTTTTTCGACTCTAAGAAATCTGACTCTCTTTTGTTTTCTATAAACACAATGCTCATAGAAAACCAAATCAATTTGTTTAATATCTGGAAACAAATTTCTTTTGTGAAGTATCTGCAACCCCTTCTCACTCATGTGTCCAAGCCTATGATGCCACAATGTTGTATCCACTCCTATAGAAGCTAAAGAGATAGAAGAGTCAGTATTACCAGTACATAAATACAATGTACCTACCTTCTCTCCTTTTTCTATCACCAATGATCCCTTGGTGACCTTCCACACCATATCTGTAAATATAGATATACAACCTTCACTTGCCAACTGCCCTATTGAAATTATATTTTTCCCTAGGTCTGGAACATGTCTTACCTCTTTCAACAACCATTGGTTTCCATTCCTTTTCTTTATTTTTACCTTTCCCATTCTAACAATTTTGCATGGTGCAACATCACCCAAATGAACTTGTTCAAAATCACCTTGAACATAATCTAGAAAATGTTTCCTATGGGGTGTGGCATGAAATGAAGCCCCTGAATATACTACCCAAGACTTAGAAATATTATCTATAGAAAGAATCAAAGCATCTTGTAACACATCACTTGCTACATTTGCTTCTTGATTTTTCTCTTCTTGTTCATCTCTTTGTTTCTTTGGAGTTGTGTAGTCTTTCTTCAGATGTCCTTTGTTCCCACAATTCCAACACTCTATCTTTCCAAATCTATATTTGGATCTTCCCTTCCTAGAATTCCTTTGGTTTCCTGAGCCCTTTCCTATATCCTTTTCTCTTCCCCTGTTCTCCATGTTCAATGCATTACCTGATGTCTCACATGTGCTTTTTTGTCGCATTTCCTCACTAAGGATAACACCAACAAGATCATCAAATTTTGAATTATTTGAACCAGAGACGGAGTTACTTACAGCCATGACCAATCCATTCCATCTTTCTGGAAATGAGCACAAGATTAGAAGAGCTATGTCCTCATCATCAAAGTCCACTTTTACACAACTTAGTTGATTAGTAATCGTCTTAAATTCATTTAAATGATCTGCAATAGACCCACCTTCTGACATATTCATATTAAATAACCTCTTCATTAGAAATACATTATTTGATGTCGATTATTTTTCATACAGTCTAGCCAATGCGTCCATCGGCTCATTTGTTTTCTTTTCTTTTGAAATATTAAAAGCTACCGATGTTGCTAGACTCATTCGTATCATTCCTAGTGCCTTTATTTCCAGAACCTCCCATTCTTCATCCTTCATGGTAGATCCTTCATAGTTCATAGCTATAGATCCTTCTGATATAAATAATCTTCCTTCTACATCTTCCGTAACTGGTAGTTTTGGTGGTTAAATTTCTCGAACCTAAAATTTCCATCTTCCTCCATTGCTCCCACTCAAACCAGGAACCCTCTTTTCCTGCGAGTTACCTTTTTATTTGATACTAGTCATTAGAAAAATAGGATTGCAGAGAAATAGAATAAAACAAATGCGGAAATAAAACACAGAAGATACACAATACAATAGATACAAATATATATGGGGTTCACCCAGTGTGGGATACTTCAACCAGAGAAATTTCCACGTCCTTGCTTTATTATTATCCAGCAAATGAAGGGATACAACCTACAACACACCTGCTATAACTTCCTCTTATTTCTCTCACATTCTCCTTTTTTAGAATACAATTTTCACAATGAATACATAGCCATAATACATTTCCCTGATAAAAGAGGGTTTTCTTCTAGGGAAAAAAACCCTAACATAAATTCTACCGTCAAAAATGAGACCTTATCATGAATGGCCCATATTTACAATGAAATTACAATATACATTTACAAGGAAATTTTTCCTTCTGGGGCTTCGCCCCCGAACCCCCTCTAGGGGCTCGCTTTCCCACGGACCGCGCAGAGGGGGTAACCCCCCTCTACAGTCCCCCGCATGGAGGAGTGTACATTCTTTCGGGGTGTAAATTCTTCATGGGGTATAAACATGGCTGAAAAAAAAGACCTTTGAATCAGGAAGATAATCAGGCTCCACAACCAACAAACATAACCCTTGAGAAAAATTGCAATTCAACATAATCCTTGATGAATGTCTATAGTTGCATATTAAGAACATTGATAATGTAGTTTATCTCTTAATGTCACATTGTGACATAACCCTTGATGGACATCACAATGCAACATAATGATTGAGAAATGTAGCAATTAAATGTAAATAAGACAAGATTAATGTCACAATGTGACATAAGTATTGAGAAGTGTCAAATTACAACATAATCCTTGAGGAATGTCAAGATCCAACCTTAACCCTGATTAACATCACAATGCGACATAACCCTTAATCAAGATCACATTGCAACATAACCATTGAGGAAAATAGCAAGCATACATAAGTCAACCAACATGAACATAACAAGTCCACAATAATCCATGGCCATCATTTTCAACAACATTCAACAACCACAATCAAACATAGTCAACCATATTCAACCATGGTAAATAATAGAAAACCATAGAAAACCTTAGTTAACCAAACTCAATATGACATAAACCTTTATGAACATCACAATGTGATGTAACCATTGAGAATCCTAAAGATTCAACATAAAGTTAACCAAGATGAGCATGGTCAACCATAATCAACCATGGTCAAACATGCCCAACCATATCCAACCATGGTGAAACATTGATGACCATGGTCAAACATGTTCGACCATAATCAACAATGTCCAATCAAAAAGCAAATTGTAATCAACCATGGCTGACCACATTTAAACAAAGTCAACCATATTTAAATATGGTCAACCATAATAAAACATAGTCAATAATAGTCAATCATAATGAAACACCAGTAACCATAGTAAACTATAATAAAACATGATGAAATATACTCAACCAAAGCTAATATAGTCAATGATGATCGACAAAAGTCAACCATGGTTAGTTATGTTTAATCATCATTAACCATGGTTGTTTCATTTGACTATATGGTTAACAATAGTTAAACATAATTAACCATGGTCAAACCATTGTTAACCATAGACAAACATGGTGAAACATAGTCAATAATGGTTAGTCATGGTCAACTATAGTCAACCATGGTCAATCATATCCAACTATGATCAACCATAGTCAAACGTAGTTGGCCATAATGAACCATGGTCAAACACGAACCATGTCCAACAATAATCAATAATAGTCAACCATGGGTAATCAAAGCCAACCATATCCAACCAAATCCAACCATACTCAAACATGGTCAATGATAGTCAACCATATCAAAACATAGTCAACCATGGTGAATAATAATTATTAAACATTGATAATCATATTTAAACATAGTAAAACATAGTCAACCAAAGTTAACCTTAGTCAAACATAGTCAACAAAATTCAATAAAGTCACCATGTTCAACTATAATCAAACATAGTCAACCATGGTCAAACCATTGTTATCCATTGTTAAACTTGGTTAACTGTAGTCAACGATGTTTAATCATGGTCAACCATAGTCAACCATGGTCACACATATCCAAATTTCTCCAGCCACACTCAACCATAATCAAACATGACGAACAATAATCAACCATGGATAACCAAAGTATAAATTAGTTAACCAAATTCACCCATACTCAAACATGATCATCAATAATTAACCATAGAAAATCATCATCAACAACAGTCAATTGTTTTCAACTATATTCAATTGTAATAAAAAATTATAAATCACAATCAAACACAGTAAAACATGGTCAACCATCGTAACACACCCAACTACTAATTAACTTTTAAGGAAAAGGGGTATTAAATTTGTGTTCCTTTACCCATCTCAAAATTTCATTTTTCATGGCACCATCATTTTCTTCTCATCAAGAGCTTTCCAATGACTATAAATTTACTCAAAACTAAGCTCTGGGTTGAAAGATAGGGCTTCTCAAATTTCTTAGGCCTGCATTGGTCTACGACCACGTCATTGTCACGTGGTTCCCCATCACTTGTGCCATTTTATGTGGCACTAACATGGTGCCTACTATCTAGTCCTTTGGCCCCTAACCTATCGGGTCAACCAATTCAATGACTTGGATTCTTTTAGAACCATTTCAATCATATTCCCATCCATTCAGGATCGAACAGTTCCCAGATTCTGAAATCCATGATTAAGATCGTGTCGAACTTTCCACATGCTCGTAGTTTACCTCTTCTCCAACAGTTGTTTTCCTTTAGGTTCAATGGGATGAACAGAGACTGGAGGATGAGAGACAATATCTCCCATTCAATGATCGACGACTCTCATCCAATATTGGATTCCTTCCTGTTGGAGTACCATTACTCTGGTTTCATGGTTCACTTTGAGCATTTCTCTTCGACTACAACCACTACAACAAATCCAACGATCCTCCCTCTCCTTATCCAATGGTTAGGAGTTACTCAATGTTTACATCTACGTCATCCTACATGGTACAAGTATGTCCTACATGTCACCTACCACCTCGACCTCTGTTGTCATCATGTACTTTCCACCTGGTGTGACATGTTGCACTCATGTCCCCATTAAATGTTATCTCATAATGCCCAATCACTATGACACATGGTCCAACCACCATGTGACACATGAACCTTTCAATGATTGACGTGAAGCACACATCATCATAGGGAACAAGGATTATTCATTTAAATGATAAAAATTGTCCACTTCCTAATGGTTGATAACCTCGACTGATGTCATCCTCCACCACTCCAAACTTACAAGGGAAGATCGAAACCTTTCCTTGGAATCTTCCCTTGGAATGGACCTGACTAGATCCAATAGTCACGGTCCATCAATTTCACCCCTAACAGATTAGCGGTCCTGAATTTCTCTCAAAGTTCCTTCTATATGGGTGTGTTCCCCTCCAGGTCTAAAACGCACTTCGAACAACGCCCCCCCGATGTGTTGAACACTAAAAGGCACCCTTAAAATTATCAATTTTTTGGTTACCACTTTCTGTTTTTTTTCATTTTCATTTTTGTTTCCTTTTATTCAACATGAGTTGCATTTCTACTATTTTTCCAATTTTCTCATTGATTTACACAGTTTGACTTGCATCTAGAAATCAAGAGAAGTCCAAAGAAAACCAAAGATGCATGTCTTTCAAATGAGATCAGAAAACAAAAAACCCTTGGTGGTTTTCTTAGGAAAGAGACTCAAATCCACTACTAAAGGAAAATACCCCTGAAACTCGATGGGAGATGATCTAAAGTGCCAATGTTGATCAATATCAGGCATCGACCGAAACAATACACATGTCAAAAGGTGAAACACATTCTTGGGAATTCCAATGTCGATCAACATCGGGAATCGACACTTTGGATTGGACACAGGGAAACACACAGACCATGAGAAAACGTTGAATATCGATAGACATCAACATCAACCGATCAAAAATACTAAACCTATATTCAGACCCGCATCCTACTTTTGGTCGATGCCCGATCTGATAGCTTATGAAGAATAGTATGAATCGTCTATTTGGTCTTTTCGAAGATCCCTGAATTCATCAATATCGTCCAACTCATAACCCTCTACCTGCACACATCCCTATGTTTTGGGCTTAGCAAAATTTTCCACGTCGAACCCCATGCAGTAAAGAAAACATCTCCCATCATTCACTTCAGGTCGATTATTTACACACACATTTTATTAGGAGTTTCAAACAACCCGAATGGTCGACCCCCCAATTGTAGATTGTCGTGCACCCATCCATGGTCATTTAAATATCCCGATAAAACACTCCAACATACTTTTGTGTCGTCGGTCTGATCGTCACTTTTATTACAAGAGATGGCACAAGTGATGAATGGAATTAATGAAAATCTCCCATATATCTGTTGTAATGAAAATTTGATTATTGTGGAGGTGAGGGATAACTATTATTTATTCGAATACATTTGAATGATCTCATGTTTTCGTAGATCTGTTTAAATTTCTTCATGAACTCATGGTTGATCCAGTATCGCTAAGTAACTAAAGTTGTGTTGTTTTATCACAAATATGTAACTGGTGAGTACATGACTTGGGAATAATTTCAACACACAAGTATTTATCGTAGTTTTCTTTGAAACTTATGGTAGGGGAGATATTGATATGAGTTATTGTATTTTGTAGATAAAAAAATGTCTCCCAGATGACCAGTAACCCATAGGTCATCCAAGACCCCAAAAGGAGGAAGTGAGAAAGTTGGAGTGGCATCCAGTTCGACAAAAAAAATGATAGAGTTTTCCCCCAAGGAAGAGTCGGTGATCAAAATGTCGCAAAAGAATCCTGCAAGTCCACCCCCATTCTTCAAAGACACAGACAATGGTACAACTTCCAAGGTGATTATGCCTTCCTAGTTGGACCTGTATAAAAATCTTCATTATGAGGATTTCCCAGAATTGACGCCTCACAGTGACCCAAAGGTAACATGATTAGATGACCAAGTTTTCCAGAACATCAAGTGGTCTTAATTATACCTGGTAGCAACCAAGACACCCATCTTTCCACGTGTAAAGATTTTGGAGTGGATCATACTTCATTTCGATGTAGAGAAATTCCTATTGAATAACAAGGATGGGGAGTGCATAGGTGTATTCTTGTCGATATAAGTGAGAACATACTACAATTTCAAAGAATTTGAAGTCAATATGAACAAATATTTTCTGGTAGTGTTTTGTGAGCGACATAACACTAGCCATTTGCTATAATCCTAGTGGAGGGAGGATAACAATTTCATGAATCAGGCCTCAGGGTGGTACAACACAGTGAACCTCCGAGAACCTTACATTTTTCTTATGGCCTTGATCTGTCGTTTATATGGAGAGAAGGATTTCTCTAAGTTTTTTGAATCCTGGATGCCTTTGGCCTAAACAATTTCTACATCTAGAAGAAATTTTAATTGGGGAGCTATTATCTCGAAACAATTGAGAACTCAAATAGAATAGGAGCATAACCCAAAGCCCGGGGAAACCCCTGCATTCTACATGGCATCTTATCTCCTAGATGCAATATGTGTTATACACGTTTTCCCTGGCCTGAACCTAAGTTGGAATGTCTTTGAAGTTCCTGTACATCTCTACTTAGACATATTTTGGGAGAACAAGTACAAAGGATCAATGAATTTAGTTTGTGATGGTTTCATATCGTCTGTATATTCTCTAATTTTTAAGCAATATTTTCCAATATTATCAGAAGAAGGAAGGAAGGTAATATCCAAAATTGGGCATTGGTACTTGGAAGAAAGGAACACATACATTAGGTATTTCAAAGCCCTTGGAGCACCACACCTACTGCCGGCTCATGTTCCCGATAAATTGGTGTTAGGGGAAATATGATGCCAAACTATACTACAAGGTTTCAATGGATCTCTGTTAAAGAGAAGAAAATGATATTCATTCTCTATGGGTTCTATGTAGTTTACCATTTCGTGAAGGATACCACACAGGCTGGAAAAGAAGCTCAAAGTCAAATAGAATGCAGGTTCATCACCGAGAGGTACATGAGACACAACCCTAAAATATTGGGGGACTAACATGCTAATAAGATAGTGTCTCATTGGCCTTACCCACATGATGATTTTGAGGACAAAATATTCACAGAGAATGCTTTGAGTTGGGATTCAGTTTTGTAGAGGAAAGAAAAACCAGACCTGATCAGGTTCATGGCCTTGCCTGGGGATGAACGATTGTACTTTATAGAACATACATTCGGGCCAACAATAATGGAACTAGTTCGAAATGAAGGTGAATAGGAGGTACTAGACAGGTCTAAGGAACAAATACTCTTGGATGAAGTTGAAAGGATAATACAGATGCATGGGGATGCCATCATAGTACCGGAAGGAAAAAAATGTGGAAATAAATCAGGTCACATTTGGAGGAATTGGGGAGCTAGCAGCCCCTAGAACTACCACAGAAGAAGAAGACAATATGAAATAGACCTCGAAACAAATAGCCATATGGTAACCATGAATGGGGATAGATCCTTTATTATCAGTGATAATTTTCACCATGGAGAAAGTAGCTCCTGTCATCGCTGACCTAAGCAAGGTATATGACAATGATGTGGAAGAAATATATATTTCAATTCTTGTTACAAACAAATAAATAATATACGTACTAAGAACACAAGTATCTTAGTTGCCAAAGTCTTTGGATATAGGAGCAAACCCGAGTGTAGCAGAAGGTGATTGTACCACTCCATACCAAACCCCTCCACCATTGAAAGAGAAAGAAAAATTGGGTATTGAAGAATTATTCAGAGGTAACTTCAACAAGGGAGAAAAAAAGGAAGAATCAAAAGGTAACAGTGAACCCAAGGAAACCTCAATGGGACCTCCAACACACTCTGCACTCTCATGATTAGTAGCCTTAACTGAAGACACAATGATGGGGATCATGGGAAATGACGAAAGTACAGAGAAAATGGGAGATCCACATATTGGGACAAAGGCGGGGTCAACAAAAGTTTTCGAGAAGCCTCAAATGACTCAATAAATAGGTACATGGACCATTAATGAGAATATTGAAGATGAAAATGGAAAGGAAACAATTCCTTAACACTTTTACACACCAAGAATATTAGGAAATGTCCTCACATGTGGGGACCAACCGATCCCATAGCATGTACATGAAGTGGTCGATGTCCAGTCCATTTCTTATGACTAAAAGAGACAATTGGTTGTCAGGAGGACATGGAAAAAGAGAAGAATCACCTTGGACAATGTCGTTATGATCAACATGGAGGAAACTCTGTTGGATGGAAGACAATCTAGGGTAAGTGAGTTTCTAGGAGCAGGAATAGATATATCAAGTGCCACCATAATAATATCAAAGGAAGATGAATGAGAAGTTGAATCTATGAGAGAATAATTGGAACACCTTAGGCATCAGGTGGAATACTATCAGGATGCCACCCAAGAAGTAAGGTTCATGATTATTGAATTCACAAAAAAATATAGTCAGTTCAAGTCAGATAGGGATGTATTTATGACCAATATTGTTGGCTTTCAATAAGAAACCTTGTTGGGCCTTGTGTCATATAAGGCGGTGACGATATTATCCAAGAAAGCTTGTCAGGTATCAGAAAAAATTAAAATATTAGAGAGATATAGAAAGGTAGAGGTGAAGAATAACATGGCAACAAGATGCTTGTAGAGGAGAGTTTAGCTATATCTAGAGTAGCATCAGAGTATTTGGTACAATTGGTCAAAGAACCACAACTAAAAATGAAATAAATATGGGAGGAGTGTCTAAAAAATGGGGACCAAATTAATCAGAAAATGATAGATCTTCAGATCCCAAAATTCGTCGACTTGCACACCATAGTGCGATGATTCAGCGAGTTAGATGACAAGTTTGAAGCTAAGGTTTGAGAGATTTGGAGGCTCGACAAGGGATAGGTTAAAGGACTCACCGATGGGATGATAGGGACATCATGGGTCCTACAGTATCTAGGCTCTGAGGTTGTCAAATTTAGAGACCAAGAAATGGAGATGAATGATAGGTTGAGCATGTCGATGGACCAACACTGATTCCTCTATTGACACACTTGTGAATATCTTTTTTCCAAATGGTCAGAATATGACATAGTGAACCCTATGAGTTAGCTAAATATCACTAATAGTTTCCATGTGGACATGATCCACTTTATTTTTGTTATCTCTTGTTTAACAAGCATTAGTAATAATTTTTTCATGAAGTTTTTGATATAAATAAAGAGGTTGGCCTCATTTTGAAGGGTCGATGGTTTTATCATAGTGGAGTATTAGAAAAATAACTATTTTTAAGTTAAATTTTGAATCTCATATAGATCTGAATACGATTATTGTCGAAGCTTATAGATCAACTCAATTTGTAGATTGTTCTTCTTTTGTTGACAGACTACTATAAGCGGTTTTCGTAAGATGGTAATTTTGTTTTGAGTTATCTTGAAATGTTGCAGTCATTAAATATATATTGGCATGAATATGATGGTGTTACTAAATCGTGTTAAATAGTAACTTGAATTATTTTCGATTGTGTGTCATTTCTCTGAATCCCTTCCTTTTCTTAGATGATATTTGTCAATTGATCAATAAGGAGATACTAATGTTTTAATATTGAATAAAAAACGATGTCATCTACATGTTATTGGTAAGAGGTTAGCTTAAACCCGTTATTCTTAAGAATTAATTCATAGAACTTTAATAAAAACACATATAAAGAAATTAAAAAAAAGTGTATCCTATAACATAGTAAAATCCCATCGAAACTTGCTAATCCATCTATCCGAAGAATCACGTTACCCAAAACAGGGAATATTCTAATTGGGCCTCGTCTCTGGGCATGATTCCTACTATTTATTTCAAGGGAATTTTTACCCCTCAATAGAATTGGCGCTAGAAGGAGGGCTTGACGAATGCATGGATAGTCAAAACAATTATTTAAACATAAACTTATCTCAAATAGCCTACATATTAAAAACAAACCACATGCATGGCTAGTCCTTACAAGGAAAGCCTTAAGATTCAAGGTACACCCACCACAAGCGAGTCACCGCATGTTGAATATGATTCACACCTTCACCTAGAAATACCTTACGCAATCCCTCATGATGAAATCAACGTGTTCAGAAGGATTACTAGGGATTACGCTCGATAAATCGGAGCGTTGTTGTTAGATCCTTTTCTTTCCTGAAGGAAGCAAACCGCAAGAATAATTATTAATACCTCAAACCATAACTTTGTTCATATATTTGAATATATGGTGTATTTCTCCCTTACTAAAATTTATCAACCTCTTAGATTCATTTTAGAAACCCCAACCGCAAGTACCTATTCTAGCACAAGTGATTTGGAGTATGAGGAAGAAATTTCTAATTCAAAAACTTCCAATAATGAGTCAGATAATATGGAATATAACAATGAAGGAGTCCTAGAAGATAGAAACCAACCAGAAGGTAACAACCAACCTGTAAAAAATCAACCATGGTTGGCTAGGGATGCCCTAGCCTTACCAAGGAGATTACATCATTTTCCTAGGCACGCATAAAAACTTCTCCAAAAATTTTATCCTGAAACCTCCGGCCTCCCTAAGGAACATATCCAGAAATTTATATTATCAATAAGACTATTGAACATACAACATGAAGACGTAGTATGCATACTATTCCCTTACACCTTTGAAAACTCAACATCAACATGGCATTTTGACCTCCCAGTCAGATCCATTAACAGTTGAGCGAAATTTTAGAAATATTTCCTAGATAAATTTTCCGAAGAAACAACTACTGGGGCCATGATGTCTCAACTTTTCTCTGCCTTCATGGGCCCCAAGGATAAATTCAAGGACTTAAACCAACGTTTCACAACTATTATCAACAAGTTTCAAATATATGCCAAGCCTGCTAAAGAAGGCCCCAAGGAGAAATTCAAGGACTTCAACCAACCTTTCACAACTATTCTCAACAAGTTTCAAATAGATTCCAAGCCTGCTAAATTGAGGTATATGACAACGCATTACCTACTGCTATCTCCATGTTCGTTAAAAGGGCCACTAAACCCACCCTAGCCGAAAACTTTGAGGAGGCCAAAATTATTAAATTTGAAATGAAAGGGTGTAAATACATCCATGTCTCGTTATCAAAGAAAGAAACATCACAGACACCTAATAGAGTACTTCTCTTGACATGACCTCCTGGTAAACAAACTAAACAAAATATTGAAAAGGACAACATTGATATGGAGAGATTACAAATAATGTTTAAGAAGTTGTCCAAAAACATTTTAGACATGAAGAGAAATGCAGGGGAATGCACATCAAACCCTAGACCTTATAAACCCTTCTTTAGAAAGAGTCCACCTTTTAAATCCTTAGAACCTCCTCATGTTAACTTGAACATTTAATTGGGAGAGGTGGCCTCATATTCATACTGTAACTATCATCAAGAACATCATTCAGAAAAGGATTTCTCTCAATGGGTAAATGCCATGAATCTATTGGAAAAACAAGTTCTTGGATGGTTGTGCTCTAACCTAACAAACAAATGATCATACCTAAAATACTGCAGGAAATGAGGAGACTGAACCACCTAAGAAAACAACCATGGTTCTATGGGATGTCAGACACACATGATATTTTCAAGTTCCTATAGAAGACGAAGAATACCCCAAAATTCTATCAGCCCAAACTACGAGCAAGATACCCATCTTGGAAATCCAACCGACCATTGAAAAAACTCCTAAGATAACCCCAAAATATGCCTCTTCAACTCAACCTACCCCACCATTGAGTTCTAGCCTGAATTTCCCAGATCACAAAAAAACCAAGCTAGTATAACATGGTAGAAGACCTGAAGAAATTGAAAGCTAATATTGCAGTGATGGACTTGTATAGAATTCCTCAACATAAAGACATATTGTTGCAAGCCCTAGATGGGGAAGATAACCTCATGAAAAATCCAAGCCCACATTCGAGCTTGGGTACACGAAACCATGAGGAGATTCAAAATCCTAACATGAATACAATAACATATGATAATAAACCTAGGTCATATGTTCCACCTTTTCTGTTGACTTTTGAAATTTATAACAAGAACATGCACAATTGTTTGGTTGACTCTGGTTCTTCTTCCAATTTTATTCCTCTCTCGGTATGCAAGAATTTAAATTCTACCCCTACCAAAAGTGAAACACATATAATTTAACTAGATAGAACTGAAGTGAAAGTTATTAAAGAGTTAAAGGATGTCATGATTAGGATTGCCTCTAACCCAAAGTTTCATTAGGTCATAGATATCATAATTTTAGACATTCTAGAGGCCTGTGGAATGTTGTTAAGAATGCACCAGTCTGAAAAATTACATGGATATTTTAGTACAGATTGGTCTCACTTATGGTTACCATTGAAGGGGAACCCCAACATGATCAAAATCAACCAAGAAAAATATTTGAAGAATGTTGTCACGGACTTGGAAGCTCCTAATGACACTTCTTCTTTTGAGTTCCCAGTCCTAGGAAATTAATCGTCTGAGTCTGAGTTCAGTAATTTCTTGCCCTGTTTATCCAAAGTATTACTTTCCCAGAGGCTAGAATTATCAGTTCATGATAGTCCTAAAATAATTGAGCAATGTAATAAGTTCAAACAGAACACCCATGCTCCAGTCGATAACACTAAAATGACATCTCCCAAGGTGGATTGGGACAAGAGAGTTCTAAAATTTGTGTTTGAAATATATACTTTGTACTTTGATAGATCAAAATATCAAGAAGGGGCGAGCACTAACTTACAAGGACCGTAGCTTAATCACCCATCCATTGACAAATAGGCCTATGCTTTCTATAAAGAAGTAAAACACTTTAGTCCTTTCATCCTTAAGAATCATACCAAGGTCATAGTGCCTCATCCAATTGTTAGGCCATTATTCACGCAACAGGAAATGGGACAAAGAAGAGGAAATTGGATGGATTTCATCCAAGAATTTGATCTTGAAATTAAATCGAAAAGAATTTTTAGAGGTCATGCACTATGAAAACTAGTTGTAGAATCCCAATATCTGATAGAAAATAAGGATTCAGGTTGGGACAAAGAATTGAATTTATGGTGTGGTGAAGTGTTATACATCCCACCCACATAAGACTCTTGGTATGATGACCTATCTTATTTTCTCCATCACGGTACCTTCCCTGAATACCTAAAACCGAGAGAAAGAATAGCACTCAGACTAAAATCTTCCTGATGCCATCTTATTAACTCAATAATTTTCTGCTTAAATTAGGATGGTGTTCTATTAATATGTCTCGAAAAGGAGGATGTTGAAAGGGTGTTGAAGGAACTACACGATGATCCTGTAGGGGGGCACTTCGCAGGGGAGATTACATCCCATAATATTTTGAGGGTAGGATATTATTGGCCAACTTTGTTTAGAGACACATGCAAAGTTTATCAGATGAGCATTATGAAGTAAAATAAAGTGGCCATTCAACTACAACCAGTGTAAATTTCTATGCCATTTCAACAGTGGGGAATAGACATAATAGGAGAGATAAACCCAAAATCGTCCAAACAAAATAAGTATATATCGACTACTACCGATTATTTCACATGATGGTCAGAAGACATTCCCCTTACCCATGTTAATGAGAAGGTGGTAATAGAATTTATTGAACAACATATCATGATAAGGTTTGGGGTTCCTTCGGTCTTGATATTTGATAACACTGCTTATTTTTCTTCTACTATTTTGATTGAATTTGCTTTAGATACAGGGATCATATTGAAGTATTCTACCAACTACTATCTACAGGGAAATGGTGTTTCCGAGTCTACCAATAAAAACTTAATAATAATTTTTAAGAAAAAAATCGTAGAGAATCACTGAAACTGGCACAATGCTTAACATAACGCTTTATGGGCTGATAAGGTAACCCCCAAAGAGGCCATAGGGGATTCCCCTTACTTTCTAGTGTACGGTTAATAACCATTTTTCCAACCAACCTATATCTCCCATCCTTGCATCTTTCCCAGTGCTCAAGAGGACAACCTTCATCTAGTATGCAATAGAGAATTGATACCCTCATTATGGTTGAGGAAGAATGAGAACAAGTTAGAAGGAATTTTGTGGCTCATCAACAAATGATAAAAAAAAATGGTTCAATAAACATAAGGTTGGTGGTAAAAACTTTAAAATATGGGAATTGGTTCTTAAATGGGATAAAATCAATGAGCCGAAGGGGAAACATTCAAAATTCCAAATTATGTGGCTCATACCTTTCCAAGTCGCTAAGAAAATTGGGGTAGGCACTTACCGTCTACAAAACCTTAGGGGTGAGCTCGAAGCTCTTCATGTATTATATTTTAACTTTATTGCTTTCTAATTTTTATTTGAGTGACAAGTTTGGTGCTTTCAATTTTCTTTCTTTTGTTTTTCTTTGTGTGGTGTGATCCAATTTTTATTTTATTTTTATTTCTTTGATGATAACATGATTTTAGGTGTGTTCTTTGTCAAAACGGTGGTGAGATATTCTTAATCTATATTCTTATCTCTCAGTTTTAAATTTCACAGAACAATCAGGAGAAGTTTATTTTGGTCAAGTACTTCAACGCATGGGTAGTTCACGTTTATGTATGCACATCGCTTAAGGAGAAAACATGTCAACTACCTCATGGTTTGGAAATACCGAGGGAAGTGGAGAAGAGGAGAGTATCTATGATACCCCGAACAAAGAAAAGTTAGCCCTCATATTGTTTATAAAATCCTAAGAATAAAAGTTACATGGTTCTGATCCTTCACCTAAAAACAAATATCCTCCTCATCAGTTCATTCCTGACACATATGCAACAAAGAAGAACACTAAATAACAATTCAGAATGTGTGATCATGAGGGTATGCAGATATCTCCGCCAGGGATATGGACGCTCGCTGACAACGGAGCAAGGTCTGTGATATCGGGGTGAATCTGTCGGGGCTATGGATGCTCTCTAGAAGTGGAGAAAACCATGGTAAGGGTTTTGAATTTCATAAGAAAAGTAATAACATTAGTTCTTCTCAACAATTTTGAGTTCTGATTCAACTCTCGACAGAAAGGTAGGAGTCATTGGTTAGATGGAAAGGAAAATGTATTTGGGTGAATCCCCATGAGAAGTTAGCAAGAACGTCCTTGGGACATATGTATACATATTTGTGAATCATCCATGGGTTATTGCCTCTAGCTTCCAACTGTTTCCAAAGAAGTCTGTAAACAACATTAAGAGAGAAACATAGAGTCTGATTTCTACTAGTTAATTCCCATTTGTTGAGCACTCAACAACACCCTTAAAATTGTGAAATGTTTGGGTACCACTTTCTATTTTTATCGTTTGCATTTTTGTTTCCTTTGATTCCAAATGAGTTGCATTTCTATTTTTTTCCACTTTTCTCATTGATTTACACAATTTGACTTGCATCTACAAATCAAGAGAAGTCCAAAGAAAACCAAATCTGCATGTATTTCAATTGAGATCAGAAAATGAAAAACACTTGGTGGTTTTCTTAGGAAAGAGCCTCAAATCTATTACTAAAGGAAAATACCTTCGACACCTGATGGGTGCTACTCTAAACTGATGATATTGATCAATATCAAGCATCAACCAAAACTATACGCATGTAAAAAGGCAACACATGCTTAGGAATGCTGACATCAATCAACATCAGGAATCGACACTAGGGAGTGGACACAGGAAAAAACATGGACCATGAGAAAATTTTGAATACTGATAGACATCAGCATTGATTGATCAAGAAGACTAAACCTGTCTTCAGAACTGCATCCTACTTCTGGTCAATTCATGATCTAACAACTTATGGTGAACAATATGAACCATTTGTTCGGTCTTTTCGAGGATCCCTGAATTCATCAAGACTGTCCATCTCATAACCCTCTACCCACACACATCCTTATGTTTTGGGATTACTAAAATTTTCCACATCGACCCCTGGTCAAACCCCATGCAGGAAAAATAACGTCTCCCATCATTCACTTCGGGTCAACTATTTACACACATGTTTGCTTCAGAGTTTCAAACAACCCAAATGGTCGACCCCTCAATTGCATACTGTCGCGCGCCAATCCACGGTCATTTAAATATTTTGATAAAACGTTCCAATGTCCTTTCACACTTCCAGTCTGATCATTGCTTTTATTACACGAGCTGCCACAGGAAATGAATGTAATTAATGAAAATATCCCATAGATCCATTGTAACGAAAAAATGATTATTGTGTAGGTGAGGGTTAACTAATATTTATTCAAATACATTTGAATGATCTCATGTTTGCATAGAACTATTTAAATTTATTCATGAACTCACAGTTGATCCACTATCACTAAGTGACTAAATTTGTGATGTGTTATTGAAAATCTGTAACTGGTGAGTACTGGACTTGGGAAGAATTTCATCACGCGGGTATTTATAGTATTTTTATTTGAAACTTATGGTAGGGGGAGATACTAAGTTTATTTATTGTATTTTGCAGAGAAAAAAATGTTGCCCAGATGACTAGTAACCCGCAGGTCACCCAAGACCGCAAAAGGAGGAAGTGAGCAAGTTGGAGAGGTGTCCAGTTCATGAGCACAAAAGATAGATTTTCCCCCAAGGCAGAGACAGTGATCAAAATGTTGCAAAATAATCCTTCAAGTCCACCCCCATTCTTCAAAGACACAAACAATGGTACAACTTCCAAGTTGATTCTTCCTTCCTAGATGGACATATATACCAAACTTCATTATGAGGATTTAACATAACTCACGCCTCACAGTGACCTAGAGTTAAGGGGATTAGATGAACAAGTTTTCTACAATATCAAATGGTCTTCATTATGCCTGGTAGCATCCAATACACCCTTTTTTCCATGTGTAAATATTTTGAAGTGGATCATCCATCATGCCAATATAGAGAAAAGCATGTTGAATAACAAGTATGGGAATTGCATAAGCGTACAGAAGTGAGCATGTACTACAAGCTCAAGGAAGTTGAAGTCAGGTCGAACAAATATTTTCTGGTAGCGTTCTATGAGAGAAATAACATTGTCCAATTGATAGTGTCCTGGTGGATGGGAGGATAATAAGTTTGTGAATTGAGCTTCAAGGTTGTACAACACAGTGAACCTTCAAGAACCTTACATTTTCCTTATGGTCTTGATCTACCATTTATATGGAGAGAAGGATTTATCCAGGTTCTTCAAAGTCTGGATTCCTTTGGACCACACGGTTGCTACATCTGGATTCACTTTTAATTAGGGAGATATTATCTCAAAACAATTGAGCACTCAGATAAAAGAGGCATAGAATCCAAAGTATGGGGAAAGCCCTGCATTCTACATCGAATCTTATCTCCTAGATGCAATATGCACTAGACATGTTTTCCCTAGCCTGAACCTAAGTTTGCATGTCTTTGAAGTGCCTTTACATGTCTACTTTGACATACTATGGGAGAATAGGTACAAACGATCAATGGATTTAGTATGTGATGGTTTCATAGATCGAGTGTATTCTCTAATGTTTAAGCAGGATTTTCCAATATTATCAAAAGAAACAAAGAAGGTAATATCCAAAATTGGGCATTACCCACATAATGATTTCGAGGATGAAATATTCACAAAGAATTCTTTGAGCTGGGATGAAGTTTTGCAGAGGAAATAAAAACCAGACCTGATCAGGTTCATGGCCTTTCCTGGGGATGAAAAATTGGACTTTATAGAATAGACGTCCGGACCAACATCAATGGCACTAGTTCAATAGGAAGGTGCATAGTGTTGGGTATGTGTTATATTCTTTGCATATGTGTGTGTGTGGGCACATCAGATATGACAACTGCATCTGGGGATCCCTTCACCTAGAGCTTTGTCGTGTGTGTCGGGCACTTTCCTAGGGGGGTCCTAGGGGGGGGCAGGTATGCCCCCCCCCTGGTTATGCGCAGCGTTCGTCAACGGGCGGTAGCCCGAGGCTGACGGGGTTCGGGGCAGCACCCCAAAAATGTTTTTTTGGGCGGTTTTTGCTATTTTTAGTGGATTTGTAAATTAATCCCGGATTAAGGGATTAGGGTTTTGGTATCTATGAAATACATAAAAACATTGTATATATTGTATGGCGAATGGTGAAATTCGATATAATGAAAATAAGAAAGGTTTTCCTAGTTGAGGGTTTCCGGTATAAAATCTCTGTGTATGAGCCATTGATTAATTTGTGTATTGCTTAAGAATCTATATGCATTGCTTTACTTCACAGGTGTAAAACTTGCATGTGGTATCAAATATTTTTTTTGGCTTCAGAGGGACGCCTTTGTTGCTGAGGGTTTGGCTTGGTCTTGATAGATCAAGTTTATCTTGGGTCTGTGATAAACCTAGGTTTAGTGGGAGATTTTGAAGTGGAGATTCGAGTAAAGAAAGAGGAATGGCGAGCTCATCTAGAATCGATATAGAGAAGTTCAACGGTAAAAACTTTGAGCTATGGAAGCTGAAGATGGAGGACCTTCTTGTAGACAAAGAACAATGGATCGTTGTGGATCCTGGTACACAGCCTACTGGTACACCATCTACAAGCACACAGGTTATTGGTACACAACCTACCAGTACACAAACTACTAGTACACCAGCTACTGGTATGTCGAAGGAAGATTGGGACAAGTTGGATAGAAGAGCAAGGAGTACTATTCGACTCTGCCTGGAAAATTCGGTGTTGTTGAATGTCTCAGGAGAATCTATAGCCAAGGAACTATGGGATAAATTAGGGAATTTGTATCAATCAAAGTCCCTGGTAAACAAGTTGTTTCTTTGAAAGAAGTTGTATCATCTTAGGATGGAAGATGGAGATTCTGTGACAGAACATCTAAATGCCTTTAATACTCTGGTAAGTCAACTTGGATCTGTGCATTAATATTACGATTGTATAAGAAGATAAGTGTATTATTTTGTTATGTTCTTTGCAGGACTCCTGGGATAATTTGGTTTTAGCAATAGGTAGTACCACTAAAACTACATTGCAGAGAGCATAGGGATCTGGTTGCATCCTTAATTATCTGAAGAGATGAGGTGAAAAGAAAGAAAGAATGGATGGTCCACGGCACAAATGCACTTTCTTTGTAAGAGGGGTGTACCCAGATGGGAACCACAGTGGTAAGCCTTCGGGGGGGGATATACAAATCTACAAGTAGATCTAAGTCTCGAGGAGAAAATCTTTGAGGAAATGTTGAGTGTGTGGTAAAACAAGGCATTATAACAAGATTACAAATCTAAGAAGGTTGAAAAACCAAAGGGATCACGTAGTACCTCTTCCACGGTATCTCCTTTGAAGAAGGAGGTGATGTTTACTAGCATCTACAAGTACACATCACAGGACCATGATGTATGGTTGATGGAGCCTCGGAGTGCACATCTATATATGACTCCTCACAGGGGTGGTTCTCACGGAATATGAAAATATGATGGTGGTGATGTATTCCCTAGGAGATATTTCGATAGCAAAATCTTAGAGCGTGGAGGTTAAGTTGTTTAAGCGATGGAAGTTATAATATCTTCTGGGGTTCTACATTAGAGAAAACTAATATGTTAACAGGTTGGGTGATCACGAGAGGTGAAAATTGTATTTGAAAAGAATACTTACAGAAGATGGTATGAGGAGCAATAGTGATGGGGGAGTTCGTATTGGAACTCTATACAAGTTATTGGGAAGAACATACAATGGAGTTATACTGAGTTCTATTGTCCTTGAGAAGAAAATGAAGGAGACAAGACCAAAACTATCCCTGAAAAGAAAACCATGCCTTTACCATGTAGTGGCATCAAAGACTAGGGCATGTGAGAGAAGAAGGAACCTCAGAACACTACAGTAAGGTATGATTTAAAGGTATGTCTAATTGCAATCTGTATTTTGATTTCTGTGAAATTTTCATATATGGTAAACAAAATCAGTAAGATTCCCATCACGAAAGTGCTACAAGAGCAAAGGGGATCTTAGAGTTGATACATAGTGATGTGTTTGGACCTGTTCCCATTTCCATCCCTAGGTAAATCACATTGTATTATGTTTCATTCATAGATGATTTTCAAGGAACACATGGATTTATTTTCTTAGAAATCGAGGTATTTGATAAATTTAAAAGGTTTAAGGCTCTAGTAGAAAATCGAGACAGAGAGAGAAAATAAAGGTATTGAGAAACGATAATGGTGGGTGGAGAATTATGAGGAAATGAATTAGAAGAATTATGTAATAAGTGTGACATAGCAAGGCAGAAGACTACTCCAGCCCTTAGTAGAATGGAGTTGCAAAAGGATGAGCAGGACACTAATGGAAAAAGCAAGAGCATGCTTAGTGGTGCCGAGGTTGGGACAAAATTTTTGAGTAGAGGCTGTGGATGCAGTGGACACTGTATGTTACCTGCTAAATCGATCACCCTCATCAATGCCGGATGATAAAACTCCACATGAGGTATAGTCTAGAAAGAAACCCTCTTCAACATCTTAGGTGTTTGGTTTGTGATACTTGTACACATGTTTAAGGAAAATAGGAGTAAAGGCTGGATAATAAAATTTGAAAAGTGTATCCCTTATTGGACATAAAGGCAGTGTGAAAGGTTATAAGCTTTGGAACCTAGAAACCAAGAGAAAATTGTTTATAGTCGAGATGTTTTCAGAGAGGTAAAAAATGTGTCCAAGCGGAATTCCTACGAACGCAAGATGAACCTAAGAAATAGAGCTTGAGTTGGATGATTTAAAATCTGAATCATTTGAAGAAGCGAGGCGAGGAAGAAGAAGAGAGAAGAAGAACCTCATACCCAATTATTGATGAGATCAATGAGAGAGATAGAGGCAACCATAAAGGTATAGTCCACACGATTTTTCGTTCCAATTTTGCTTTATCTATTCACCATTGATGATCAGTAGTCGAGGCAGTGAATTCAGGAGGGATAGTAGAAAACTTCTGGAAAGGCATGGTTGAAGAAATGGATTAATTGGATAAGAATGAGGCATGGGATATAGTTGAGATTCAATTTGCAGAAGAAAATCGGTTGGTAGAAAATGGTTGTTCAAGAAAATTTTTAATGCACAAGGTAAAGTGGAGAAATACAAAGCTTCGGTTAGTAGCAAAGGTTATTCCAATTGGGGAGTTGACTTTGGTGATATTTTTCTCTGTTGCTAAGTTAACTTCTATTAGATTTCTTTTGCTACCAACTGATTTTCTTGAAGTGGAACAAATGGATGAGGCAGCCATTCCTACATTGGATCTAGAGAAAAATCTACATGAAGCGACAGAGAAGAGGATTTGTAGTGAAGGAGAAAGAGCTAGTCTGTAAGCTAAAGAAGTCACTATACTGATTACGAGCAATCACCTGGGATGTGGTACAAAAGGTTTGACACATACATCCTTGGATTGGGATTGTAAGAAGAAGGGTTGATCACTTTGTGTATATATTCCAAGCCCGGGGTTAGTGTAACCTCGGCATAGTAGTGTTGTATGTGTGTTGATAGTATGTTGTTGGTAGGAAATAACATGGATGTTATCAAGGAGGGTGAAATCACAACTATCCTCAAATTTGACATGAAGGATCTTGGTCTTTGCTAACTTCATTCTAGGAATGGAGATTAAAGGAGATCGTTACAAAACCAGAAACTCTAGTTGAATCAAAGAAATATGTTGAGGAGCCTTGATATTACTTGGAAGGTTTAATATGCATGGAAGTAAACAGGTCAAGGTTCTTGTCCCTATAGGTGTAAAGTTATCTGGTCGGTGTCCCAAGACACAGGAAGAAGAAGGGACATGTCCCATGTTCCATATGCAGGTGTAGCTGATGATAGTTTGATGTATGCAATGGTTTGTACTAGACCGGACATTGCACATGTAGTGGGAGTTTGAGAAGGTGCATGTCAAAACCGGTATTGGACGGTAGTAAAGAGGGTCTTGAATTATCTTCGCTGGCACCGGTTATGGATTGTGTGTGCTGGGAGGCAGGGATTGGATAGAGTGGTGTGGACATACATGGCTTTTTGTTGATGCAGGCTGGAGAACAAGGATTTGGATCGCGAAGATCTACAGTGGTGTTTAACCTATTTGGAGGAATCAGTTGGATGATCAAAAGGCAGGCTATAGTGGCACTCTCAACTGAAGTTGAATACATAGCAACCACTCAGCTACAGTAAAAGGGCTTGGTATAGTTTACACAAGATTGTGTTATTCGGTGTTATGGGTTGGATGCAAGCAAGGAAGCAGTATGGTTACAAAGATTGTGTTCAGGTATTGGGTTGGTACAACAAGAAGTGAGATTAGACTGTGACAGTCAGAGTGAAATATTCCTGGCAAAGAACCCAGCTTATCAATCGAAGACAAAGCATATTGATGTTCAGTATCACTTTGTGAGAGACATGGTTGAGGAAAAGAAGGTGTTGCTGGAAAAGGTTGACACTTTGAAGAATGCTGCAGATTCATTGACAAAGTCTGTGAGCACAGAAAATTTCTCCTGGTGTAGAGTAACAATGGGCATTTCTTCCCTGTCTTGTTGACTATATAATCCCCTAGACCCCTGGATGCAAATAAAACAACAAGTGGGAGAATGTTGGGTATGTGTTATATTCTTTGCATATGTGTGTGTGTGGGTGCGTCAGATACGACAACTGCGTCTGGCGATCCCTTCACCTAGAGCTCTGTCGTGTGCGTTGGGCACTTTCCTAGGGGGGTCCCAGGGGGGGGTAGGTATGCCCCCCCCTGGTTACATGTAGCGTTCGGCAACGGGCAGTAGCCCGGGGCCGACGGGGTTCGGGGCAGCACCCCGAAATTTTGTTTTTGGGCGGTTTTTGCTATTTTTAGCGGATTTGTAAATTAATCCTGGATTAAGGGATTAGAGTTTTGGTATCTACAGAATACCTAAAAACATTGTATATATTGTATGGTGAATGGTGAAATTCGATATAATGAAAATAAGAAAGGTTTTCCAGGTGAGGGTTTCCGGTATAAAATCTTTGTGTACTCTGTGTATGAGCCATTGATTAATTTTTGTATTGCTTAAGAATCCATATGCATTGCTTTACTTCACAGGTTTAAAACTTACATGTGATATCAAAGTTCATTTTTGGCTTTAGAGGGAAGGTGAATAACAGGTACTAAACAAGTCTGAGGTACAAAGACTCTTGGATGAAGTTGAAAGGATAATGCAAATGCATGGGGATGCCATCATAGTACCAGAAAGAACAAACATGGAAATAAATTTGGTCACATTTGAAAGAATTTGGGAGCTAGCATCCCCCAGAACTACCACGGTAGAAGGATATAATGATCAACAAACCTCAAAGAAAATTTCCACAGGGGAACTAGGAACGGAGACAACCCCTTTATTATCAGCAAGACTTGCCACCCTAGGGAAAGTAACTCTTGTCATTGTTGACCTAATCACGGTATATGACAATGATGTGGAAGAAATATATACTACAGTTCCTGTTACAAATGAAGAAATAATAGAGGTACTAAGCACACAAGTATCTCAGGCACCGGAGTCTTTGGATATAGGATAAAATCTTAGTAGTGTTGAAGGTGATCGTACCACTCCAGACCAAACCCCTTGGCCATTGAAAGAGAAACAAAGGATAGGTATTGAATAATCCTTTGGAAGTAACTACAACAAGCGAGAATAAGAGGAAGAATACTAAGGTAACATGGGACCCAAGGAAACATCAATGGGAACTCCAACACACTCTTCACTCTCAGGAACAAGTTGAAGACACAACGAATGGGATAAGGGGAAATTATCCAAGTATAGATCAAATCATAGATCCACATATTGGGATAAAAGAAGGGGTAAACATAAGTTTCTAAGAAGCCTCAAACGACTCAAGAACTAGGTACAGGGACCAGTCATGGGAAGCCTGATGCTGAAAAAGGAAAGGAAATGGTGCTTGAACACTTTCACACACCAAGAAGCTTAGTAAATTTCCTCGCATGGGGCAACGAAATGATCACATATCATGTATACGAAGTGGTCGATGTCTAGGGCATTTCTTATGACTAAAAGAGACAAGTGGTTGTCAGGAGGACAAGGAAAAAGAAAGAATCACCTTGGAAAATGTCATGATGATCACCATAGAGGAAACTCTGTTGGATGAAATACAGTCAAGGGTAAGTGAGTTTCTAGGATCAGGAATAGTTGTATCTAGTGCCCACATAGACAGAGCAAAGGAAGATGAATGAGAGGTTTAATCTATGAGAGTATAATTGGCACACTTTAGGAATTAGGTGGTATACTTTCAGGATGCCCACCAAGCAGTAAGGTTCATGAATATTGAATTCATAGAAATTTATAGTGATTTCAAGTGAGATACGGATGTGTTTATGACCAAGATTGTTGGCTTTTAAGAAGAAAACTTGATAGGGCTTGTGGTGTATAAGAAGATGATAGGATGGTCCAAGAAAACTTGTCAGGTATCAAAACAAATTGAATATATCAGAGAGATATAGAAAGGTAGAGGTGAATAATAAAATGGCATCATGATGCTTACAGAGGAGAGTTTATACAGATTCAGAGTAGCCACAGAGTATTGGGTACAACTGGAAAAATAACCATAGCTAAAAGTGCAAGAAATATGGGAGGAGTGTATCAAAAATTGGGACCACATTAATCAGAAAATAATAGATCTTCAGCTCCCAGAATTTATCTCCCTAGATGAATTCATCGACTTGTTCACCATAGCATGATGATTCAATGAGTTAAATGATGAGTTTGAAGCTAAGGTTAAAGATATTCGGAGGCTCGACAAGGGACAGGTTAAAGGACTCGCCAATGGGACGATAGGGACAACATGGGTCCTACAACATATAGTCTCTGAGGTCGACAAATTCAGATATTGTGCAATGGAGATGAAGGATGGGTTGAGCATGATGATGGAACAATGTCGATTATTGTATTTACACACTTGTGAAGATGTTTTTCCAAATGGTTAGAATATGACAGAGTGAACCCTATGTGTTAACGAAAGCTCACTGATAGTTTCCATGTGGACATGATCCACTTTATTTTTTGTTATCGCTTGTTTAACAAGCATTAGTAATAAGTTTTGCATGAATTTTTTGATATAAATAAAGAGGTCAACCTCATTTTTAAGGGTCGATGGTTTTGCAATAGTGGAGTATTAGACAAAGAACTATTTTGAAGTTTAATTTTGAAGCTTGTATAGAGCTAAAGATTATTCTTGCTAAATCTTTTGAATCAACTCAATTTGTGGATTGTTCTGCTTTTGTTGATAGACTACTACAAGCGGTTTTCATAAGACACTAATTGTATTTTGAGTTATATTGAAATTTTGTAGTCATTAAATGTATATTGGCATGAATTTGATGTTGTTACTAAATTGTGTTATACAGTAACTTGAATTATTTATAGTTATGTGTCGTTTCTCTGAATCCCTTCCTTGTCTTGTATGATATTTGTTGTTTGATCAATAAGGAAATACTAATGTTTTGATATTGATTAAAAAGAGATGTGATCTACATCAATATGGAAATATGTTAGCCTAAACACAACCTTCTTAAGAATTCATTCATTGAACTTTAATAAGAAAACCTATAAAGAAACATAAAACAATCTATCTTATAACATATTAAAATCCCATCAAAACTTGCGAGACCATATGTTCGAAGAATCATGTTACCCCAAACATGGAAGAGTCTAATTGGGCCTCATCTCTAGGTGTGATTCCTACTATTGAGTTCAAGGTAATTTTGACCCCTCAACACAATGTATGGTTGAGATATCCTCTCATATCTCTTCTGCGCTAATAAGATCAATGACCATGATTGCATCTCAAAGTCCCTTTGATCTCAACAGATCAATGGTCCAAGACTCCTCTCAGAGTTCCTTCTTTGGAGTGTATATACGTAACTCTCTTTAATTATTACCCCATGATGGATGGCCATGATCTCTTGATGATACCTAATAGCAAGGATTAATACACCTATCATGAGGTACGAAATATATGAAGTTCGTATTCATCATATCCTATGCATTGCAAATTGACACGTGTCCACCTCTAAACATGTTGGATTTCCACCTATCCCGACACATGGCCCTACCACCTGGTCGTGACGTGTGGCACTCAAAATCCAATATAAGGTCCTACTTAAAAACTTGATTCTACTTGACACATGGAAAAATACCCATGTGACATGTGGACCAATTTCTGTATGCCACGTGGAGAAATTTCATTTGACACATCAACATCAGGCATACAATCCTCCTTGTCTCATAGGATTAAAGCTCAAATCCAATCACCACGATTAATTTTTGGCACCCCAATTGACGGTTGATATTTAATCTTCGCACTCACAAATATACGGCCATGACTTCTCCTTATATCCCTCCCCTCAAATTACCCTAACCGAGGCTATTCCAATGAGCTCACTGTGATTGACGGTTCAGATATTTTTTCGCCTATTTGACTGATCCAATGTTACTAGTCCTCTCTTGGGGTCTTACCATCATATTCCATCATCAACCTCATGCACAAGCATTCACACAGCCTAATCTCTTATCAATGGTGGATATCTCTCCACCATAGATCCTACACTCAAAAACTAAAGCACCCATTCAAAGGCCTGAGTTCAACGGGGACTTAATTCCAATTCCTTTGACCATTTACAGGCTACCATGATAGGCACTCCCCATCAGCATGACATCATCAATACGTCACCTTCCCTCTTAACCTCTCTTATACGAGACCCTATGAAGATCTACGGCTGAGAATTGATCTCACCTTTACTCTGATTAATGGTCTATATTGTCCCTCGACCTTTCTCATCAGAGTGTCTTTGACAGAGGCCACTACGACCACTGACTCCGATGGTTCCTCCATGATCAATAGTTATAATACTTTAGGGTGCACGCTCTGAGAAATCAATGAATCACTTTCACTCAAAGCCACCCCCAATGGGTTCCCTTACGAACTCACACTTTGATAAGATTTTATTCCTCATCTATGGTCTTGGATTTCTTAGACCTCTCACCATAGGATCTAACGAATCCTCGTAAATCGGGGTACATCATCTCTGAGAATCATAACCTTCTCCAATGAAGGTTAAATATCTATATGCTAAGTCGAATTGACAGTTGCGTTGTATCCTGAGTCATAAGAATGATCTCTTCTTGTTTACAACCCAAAAATGGGATTAATCTATTCAAGGGAAACCTCTAAAAGTTTCCAAGGTTTTTACAGGATCTTCTTGGCCTTCACCATACTTAGGAAACTAATATGGTATTATTATCCTTTCTCGGATGAATATTTACATCCCACAACCCTTCAACTTCTACACAAGAGGATTAGGCGGGGATTAAATTTCATATTCCATTTACATCAAACATGAAGCCTAACCTTTAGCATTCATATGAAGGTTCTTTTCCCATACCCATTCATGTTAAGGACAGTGGAAACAACATAGGGTTTTTCGACCTTCATTGGTCTTCAACATACCATTATCACAATATTCCATTTATCTTAAACATTAATATCCCTCTCTTAATTTATGTATTGTGTTCTCTTTATAGAAATCAGACCATTGTAGAGACTCTATTGTGCACATAGGAAGCTCAAATATACAATTCCTAAATTGTTCAAATATGAGGAATCAAGTTAAAAATAGTCCTTCGGATGCAAGGACTTACCAAGGAACCAACATAAATTTCATCAATTTGAGCCACGCACAACTTTAAAACATTCACATGCATCCATATAATTATCCTACTCAATAGATGGGCTATAAGGAATACATTTCTAATACAATATGTAGTCATCCAACTAACTGTATGTGTCCACCTTTCCACCCTACCATAGGCTCAAAAGCATTCACTCTCATCATTTTGGCCACCCTCGTGCCAAGCCATGTTACCACTAGGGATTCTATGCCCTCATTCATGCATTCACTTGCAACAATTCTATTCCCTTGAATCCCCTAATGTATCACTCCTCTCTTCTCCAGACGTCAACTCCCTTTTTTTTTTTCCCTCGTGCCCTCTTCTCTTGTATGAACCCCACTGGAAGATTCTCGACCTATCCTCTTTCCTCCTGTTAGAAGTAATTTGTGGATTCATTATGGGATACAAGATATGGTACTCTATCATACCTTTGGGATGATGATTTATGTTTTCTTATCCAGACGTCCCTTGCTCTCATTCATTTGGGTGGTTGGTTTTTCAACTACTGGCCCTTGTCTTATTAAATATTAGGATTCAACTCCAAGTTAGATACCATAGTATCATTTCCTTCACATTATTCACCAAGGTGGCTTGGGGTCTTTACATATGAATCCCCTTCCTTCCCCCTCATTAATCCCTCTCCTCGTATCATGTTTTGTACATTCAAAGATACACCCTACAGTCAGTTGTTGGAATTTTAAATCAACAATAATATAATTACAATTTTTATATACCATTACATGGAAACAATTAATCATGATTAATTACATATAATAATAGGTTTAGGAAAGGGGGTGTTACAATCCCCCCCTTCAAAGTAACATTGTTCTCGGTGTTTTGTGCACTTCAACAACAATTTCTATGCTTATATCTTTCATTTGTTTCATCAATGTAGTTCCTCTTCTTGGTTTGGTCCCTTACAACCTTTTTGGCATTTAGCACCTACCTACAACCATCTCAAACATCAAGCATATTAATTCACAATTTCATGCATAAACATTTCATTTCTTTTCAATATTCAAGAGGAATTTTACATATCAACAATATACTTATCTATGCAGTTCATGGATTTGCATCCATATAGTGGTCTTCAATAAATTGTCTCATTTTTTTCCTTGACATACCCATTGTGTGCATGATCCCAATTCAACAATTTACAATATTCATTGAAGTCTCCTCTTCCTTTAGGTCACTCGCCCTCGAGGATCATACTCATGCATCCCCTTCTCTACTATATAGTCCCTCAGGTGATCCATCTTTCCTTTCAAGGCTTTCTTACACAAACACGTTTTAGATACTTCATCGAGTCTTACAGTCAAGGTGTCTCTCAGACCATAGGTTATTTTAAGGGTTGAATTTCTCCAATGGGCTAATTTTCCATGGTTTTCCCCAAAAAATGATTTGCCAATTTCCATTTTTTCTAAAAACAATTCACCCAAATTCCATAGAATAAAATTATTTTACTTTAAAAAACACCAAAATTTTATAGAAACTATATAAAATCCTTATAAATATGAATATTTTTACAAAACTATTGCCAAACATTTTACATTTTGCATATTAAGGACTAGTAAGATTAACCCATGTTTCTACATTTTAATATAAATTTACATTATTAAAATTATCCATGCCTCTGACTTGCTCTTGTAGAGTTGTCCCTTTGGCCCATTTTACCACAACATGACATTCTCTTTGGAGATCATGACTTATCACAAAGTTCCCTTGTCACACAGTAGCCTTTTCCATGCTTTCTTATTTCACAAACACTATCTGTCCTCCCTAGACATATCTTTTTCATCTCACCTTTGTTTACATTCATACAAAAAATTGTGAGAGATTTTCCATAATTTTCAATTAAGAATTTTATTTGAAATCTACACCCACAAATTTCCATTTCACTTTTGTATTATCAAATTTGTTCCATATTGGAACCAGATTTCACAAGCATGAGATTTTCCTTCTCATAATAGTTTGGCTCAACATGCATTGGTCTTCCTCATGGGCTTACAAAATTAACATATCCAAGACCCTTTTCATGTAATTCCATATTCACACAACAAAACAAACTGTTAGTTATTATTCTCATACATATTCATTTCACACTTGCAGTGGCTTCCCCACAATTTCAAAATTGTGCATACTAACAATTAAATCATATTCATCCATTCAATTATATAAATCAAAAGGAAATACATCATTCCTTTGACATGCATTATTTCATCATGTTAATACCAACCAAATGAAATTCAAATATAAATTAAATTTAATCAATGTGCCAATGTTCATGGCCACGTTCTAACACAATTCACCCTTGCATTGATTTTTAGTTTGATCCCTTTTCACATTAGGCACTCTTTCCATGGTGTGTTGTAACTCATCCAAATTTTCACCACATGGATTCTTTTTCCACATTCATCATTATGAAATCACTATATTTTATACTCTAAATTGATCACAACCTCAAATCAACATGGCATGAAACTGAAATTTTCACATAAATGCATTCAAGTATCCTTCTTCACCATTAACCAAGGTACCCACATTTATGGTCACCCAATTTCTCTCTCTATCCTTCTACAATTCTGTAGAACACTGGGAGATACCTCTTTCACAATGGGAATTCCTAAATATTCCCACTCTCTTACCACATGCATCTCCTTAATGCATGTAATCAATGCATTTCCCATGAGAACTTTTTCTCTCAATCATTCTTGATTGCTCATTGCATTCATGACATACTTGTTCATGAATTATTCCAATGATTTCAATCATTCCTTCACCATCATAGGTTCACACCTCCATCATTTAGGTTCTTATTCCTGAGTCATACCATGTTTGGGTATCAATGGCATGCAACAACCATTCAAATTATTTTCATATTATTAGATTAGTAAATTATTTTAGAAGGGATTCTTACCCAATCGCTTCATATTTTATGTCAGATGGGCATGAATGCTTGTATACCCATTATTATTGCTATCACCCTCTCTGATATTATCTCATCATTGGTGTTTCTTAGGGACTTATAAAGTCCCTACAACTACTTTCAACAGTATCCTCCTTGTATTTCGCCCCTACGTGAGGATGTCCACCATTGGCAGTTTTCCTTTCCTACAGCTCCAATCCTTTCCTAACATGCAACATCACATTCAAAGTATGTCATATTTTAGGTGAAGTCCAAAATGCATATGCCATATCATTTAATTTGTCATATCAATATGCACTCCATCACATTTCCCTTGGTGCAAACAGAATTAGATTTTCCATCTTCCTTGTTGACACAGGGACAGACCCAAGGCTCAACTCTAGCAGTGCGCCAATAATCCCTAACTACTGGCCCTTTCAGCCACACCTGCGAAGCAGATGAAGTCTCACCTAAAGTAGCAATAGGGAGTTGTAGGACATAGCTGTCTACAACCAGAGGAAATGCAAAGTGGATTTGGGGCAACAACACACAACAATCTAGATATTATCGACCAGTCGTAAGCTTACTCCGTAAGTTATATCTCAGATCTAACACAACAATGAAATAACAGTATAAAAGATAACAAATAACACAACATCAATCACACATAACAACAATATATACGTGGTTCACCCTCTCCCTAGGGCTACGTCCACAAAACTGTGCTTCTTGATATATTAAATGGAAACATACAATTATATCTGTGATCTTAGCTTGCATATCTCTCTTTCTCTTCTCTATTCTTCTCTCCCCTCCCTAAGCACCCAGCTATAGGGTTGATCTTCGCACCAAGATGAAGATCTTACAATACAGACTCTTCTACAACAACACACTTCTCTCTCTCTCGACAAAAGCAACAATCAACAACCATTAACCCTCATAATATGAACGAACCCATCCCACGTCCTCTAGACCTTTATTTATACATTTCATGGCAAAATTCTAGGTGTCAAAACCCTAGATCCAAAACCCTAGGTGCTAAAACCCTAGGTCAAAACCCTAGGTCCACTTGACCTGAGCTTTAAGGGCTCCGCCAGCCTATATTTCCTTCTTTTTCGCGAGGTGCTCCAAAGCACTCATTTACATCTTCTTCCTATTGTTGAGTTTTCCACGATCTTTATTTCCTTGTTGATCTATCTTCCTTGGTCTTCTCTTCCAACGACTAGATTTTCCTTCCTTTGCTCCTTATTTTTCGCTTCTTTGACCACTTCGACCCATTCTCAGTCAATGTGCCTTCCGTGCATTTCGTACTTATCTCTTCTTCCTTAATATTTGCTTACTTCCATAACCAAGGGCCAATCAGCCCCCAACACTCACATGTGACTCATCTCAAGTCACTACAAGACTGAACCTTATGTTTCACTTTGACTTCAGACTGCACGGAGCAGCCTGTGCTCTCTACTTGCTCCCTCCCTTCCTTGTGAAAACTGTCTTTTATGTGTCTGGTACCCAGTTTCAACTGTACCTGGTACCTAGACCCTTCCTCCTTTTCTTTTACTGAGAGTTGTGAGGCAGCCGGTTGTCATAACACAATTTCAACTGGCTCCCATTTATCAAACCTTATTTCCATTCTCCATTCAGATTCTTCAACTGTGCAGCTCCTCCTTTTGTAACATAGGCGATCTCATATGGCCCAAGCCAATGTGTCCTGAACTTCCCTATATGCTTCATGAACTTGTTGTCGTACACCAGTAACAAATATCCTTGTCTGAATGCTTTACTCTTGATATTCCTTTCATGGTAGGCCTTATCTCGTTCCTTCTGTACCTGCTGATGAAATCTTGCAATAAACTTGTCTTCCTCTAGTTCTACCAACTGCGTGAGCCTCTCTTGAATAGCACCAGTGTCATCCATATCTGTAAATGATGAAATTATTAATCTAGGAACTAAATACTCCATAGGTACCACTGCTTCTGGGCCATAAACTAACTTAAAAGGAGTCTTCATTGTCATCTTTTTGCAAGTAGTTCGATATGCCTATAGTACTGCTGGCACTACAGTCCTTAATTGCTCTTTGTTCTTCCCATATAGTCAAATACTATGTCGCAGTGATGATGTATCGATCCCCTGTACGCTTTCCTGGTGGGTTGATAGGTCCCACGAAATCAATGGCCCGTTTTTCAAATTCCTGTAAAGTTAGTTCAGGTGCTAAAGGAATCTCATCTCTTCTGGAAGGTTTCCCAACTCATTGGAATACATCACAGGCTCTGTAGTATTCCTTAGCATCTTTGTGTAAAGTAGGCCACAAGAGGCCAGCTCTCAGAACATTCTGCGTTGTTGTTTTCCCTACATAGTTTCCTCCTACGGTGCCTCCATGTGCTTTTTCCAAAATCAGTGGTTTTTATGCCTCCATAATGCATCTCTTCAAGATCTCATCAGGTCCCATCTTATATAGTTTTCCAGCTATAAGTGAAAAATCTACAACGCGAACTACCAGTTGTTTCTTCTGAATGATTTTATACTCGCGGGGTGCCATTCCTTAGATAGGTATTGGACTATATCGGCAAAGTGATCATCAACCTTTCTGATGGCCATAAACTTTGCATCTGGTATTGTATCCTCCAAACTGGTAGGTTCCTCTCCATGTTCTATCCTAGACAAGTGGTTAGGTCCCTTGTTCATTCTCCCTACCTTGACCATAATCTCAAAATCATATTCCTGAAATAACAGTAGCCATCTGCATATTATTCCCCCCGGCACTGGATTTTTGACTAAGTATTTCAACGCAGAGTGATCAGTAAACATCTTGAAATTACCTCCCAACAAGTAGTGTCGAAACTTCTACAATGCATAGACCATAGCTAAACCTTATCTTTCAATGATAGTGTAGTTTATCTCAGCTGTAGATAGCTTCCTGCTAGCAAAGGATAGTGGGTGGTAAATATATCCTACGCCTGGTTTTTCTAACACTTCTCCTAATGCAATGGACGAAGCATTGACATGGACATGGAATTCCTTACTCCAATCCGGGAAAACCAATATAGGCGTAGTAACCATTTTTTGTTTTAGTGTGTCGAAGCTCTGCTAGCATTCTTCTGACCATTGAAACTAACGATCTTTCTTTAAAATATTTTCCATTGGTGTTGTTATCTGTGTATAGCCCTTGATAAACTTCCTGTAGTATCCATTATGTCCCAGCACAGTGAGCAGTTGTCTAATCAAAGTAGGGGGAGGTAGATCAAAAATGATGGAAATCTTAGAAGGATCTACCAACAACCCTTGATTACATACAATGTGTCCCGACAATACTCCAAAAGGTGACAGGAATATGCACTTCTTCAGGTTCAATTCAATCTGGCATTGCCTACACCTATCCAACATTAGTCTCAAACATTCAATATGATTTTTCAATAAGCTAAAGACACTCCAATCATCAAAATATGCTTCCAAAAATTTATGTAAAAACTCCTTGAATGCTTTGACCACCACCCTAGAAAATATGGTTGGTGCATTATTCAACCCTAAAGGCATCACAGTGTACTGGAAAGAACCCCATTATGTGGCAAATGTGTTCTTATGGTGGTCTTCCTTAGGAATCTTGATTTGGTGATAACCTAAAAATCCATCTGTGAAGGAGTAAACTTCTTGTCCTCCTACATTATCTAACACTTCTTCGGTAAAGGGTGTATGGAATGGATCATGTAATAATGCATCATTTAGTTTTCTTAAATCTACACAGATTCTGATCTCTCCTGTCTTCTTACCTTGGACCACCATAGGGATAATCCACTCTAATTCTTCAACAGGTTCTATGATTCCTGCTTCCAACATTCTTTCTAATTCGATCCTGACTGTATGCTTATACTTGGGATTCAGTATGTAGGGTCTCTGCTTGACTGGCCTTGCATCTAGTTTCAAAGGGATCTTCATTTATCCCATGGGCCCTTTAATTCCCTTCATGTATGTGAACTTGGTTGGAAACAAGTCATGATATTCATGCAGTAATTCTGTAATCTTATCCATAGTGGCATCATCCCAGTAATATCCAACGTTGGCCAACTTAGGTGATTTCTCTATTCCAATATTAACTTTATTGATTTTGATTGGCTAACCAATAAAAGGTAGTTCAATCCCTAGTCCTTCTATGTCTCTATGTCCTTCAGTTTCTGTGATGTTCATATTCCTAGGATTATCATCTTCATCAGCATTGATGTTGTAACAACCCTGTAATTTCTGAAGAGGTGCAGTCCATTAATCTTCTTCTTTCTCCAAAGGTAGGTTAGGTGCCTCACCAAAGACTTTATGTCTTACAACTTGTAAAACCTGATTTATTGTGGGGTACTGACTTTCAAATAAAAATGTATCTATAAAGTTCGAAGTCATACCGTACCAATTTGAAGTGGTGAGGCACAGTTCTGCTTGAAGATACCAATTGATGGGCGTAGTATCCAAAGTGTTAATGAACTTATTCACCCATTGTTCTTTAGGAATGCTACTCCAGGCCTCCTCACAGCTCCGCAAATGGTCCTTTGGACAACTTTGACATGTATATCAAACTTTGCACCCTTCTTCTTGTTCTGAAAAGTGCATTGTGATCAAAGTGTGACATTGGACCCACTCCGCGATCTTCTTCTTGTGTGTTCCCAACCATCTTGTTGGCGTTGCTTTCAAGGCTTCATCCAGTGCCAACAACCTCTGTTGTACTGGTACAATTTCTTCAAATTCCAATAAGAATGTTTCTAAATGATTTAAACCATCAAATGTGGGTAGATTACTTACTTATGTACCAATCCAGTGAACTTCCCTGGTCAATCTGGCACACCTCTACGCAGAAACTTCATACATTTTGTTCTGCCAATTCTCCAGTGCTTCTTCTAAGTTTGATGAGTGTTATCACTGGAATTTCGTCCGCACATGGTTACAAGAACTCAACATCGTCAAACAATAATGAAGCCATTCATGGACCTAAATTAATATCACAGCATTCAAAAAAGGCCAAAAACTATACAAAGTATTGCAAAATTGAAGAGCGTTTTACAGAAATTGGGTGCACGCGCCCATGCGCGTAACAGGAACGTAGAAGGCATGCATACACGCACGATGTGTTCCGGTTGGCACAAAAAGTCGTGCACCTGCTAAACGGCGCATTTATGAATGTGGTCAGCCTCCCAACCACTTATGGATCAGCTCCCAAGTTGATTTGACCTCCAAATCCGGGCTGGATTCGAATGGTGGGCTGGTCAAAGACCTAATAATGCCCTAAATAGCCTCTCTTCACACTAGGAAGCAGTTACACAAAAGCCCAAAGCAATGCTATAAAAAGCCATGAATGCACCTCATTTTCTCAAGGAATTCTAAGTAAGGTTATGTTGCCTATATTGTTTTAAGGACTCCATCCTTGACAAGAGCACATTGGCACCATTTCATTGAGCAATCCACCTCTCCATTGAGTGGATTTGCAAAGGAGTTCTTTCATCACCATTTTTCATTTTTCTTGTTGTAAGGAGAGCAAGCTTGTGAGGGTCCAAGAGCCTTCCCTTGGAGGAAGAAGGGACTCATAGTCCCCTTTCTTCTTGGTGCTTTGATTTCATCAATAGATCAGCCTAAAAACATTGGTGATATGGGTCTTTATTTGTTTGTTATCTCTATATCCCTATGCTTATGATTTTAGTTTGTATTAGTTTAATTCTTGCTTATAGTTTTGTTTTTATTTCTCTAACTCTTTCCTCTACAGCTGCCATGCTCAGCAAGACCCAACTGGGCATGCAAGCACCTCTTATTTTCTCACCAAGGTGACAAAAAACAAGGGTGGCAGGGAGGTGCTAGGGAGAACAGGTGTTCTCTGTTATGCAGGTTGGAGCCTGTGTAACTGGAAGTTGGTGCTTCCATCCAGCTGGTGCTGGAACATTCAGGAAGTTGGTGCTTCCATCCAGTTGGTGCTGGAATACTCAGGGAGTTGGTGCTTCCTTCTAGTGGGTGCTAGAGAAACCAGAGAGTTGGAGCTCTCAAACAAGTTGTATCTTGTAAGACAGAGGTA